>ML278359.1:640-81308 GCA_005239495.1 Nicotiana undulata
AGTTGCTTGCCTTAGCGCCAATCTTAGCGCTAATCTTTATCTTTCAAGCCTTAGCGCCAATCTTTATCTTTCTTTTCTTCCAGGCAGTTGCTTGCCATCATTACCATAAAACTCTTGAAAAGTTAACCATTATCTTCCCTGCAAAAGAAAAGCCAACAAATTTTTGAAGAAAGAGAGAGACGATGAGAAGAAGAAGGAATGGAGAAGAGGAAGAAAGGGGAGGGAAAAACGGCGCTGGTTAGGAATTATGGGGAGAGAGAAACGTGGGATATATGGACACCTTTAATTAAGGAGTAAAAAACGTCCAATTAATTAGACTCTTAATTAAATATGGTATAGAATTGATAATTTGATATACTAAATGTAATTAAGTCAATTCTTAAACATTGAGGGTAATAAAGTTTCATATAGTATAGGAATGTAAAAATTCTTTATATTTATTGCGCCCAGTAAGCCGTGTCATATCGCACCGTTTGAAGACAACTTTTCATGATCAAACACTGTTGGTCATCATCGTCAGAGGGCTTACAACTTCTTAATTGTTGTATCAAAGTGACCAAGTGGCAAAAAGATACATCTATTGTGTCTTTTCGTTCTCAAGATTACAATTAAAATTCATGGAAGATTGTTTTATGCATCATGGCAAGGCCATATACGTAAGATGCAGATGAGAAAAGCGGACGGCTTTCTGGTGCAAGAGATTTTAAACCAAATCTTTGTCTCCTTTATTTTATGCATTTTAATATACCTTGCATAAAAAAAAATTCCCCTGCCAAAAGTGGACACGTCTTCATGCCCTTGGCAATTGTTGAGCAATAGAAGGTAAAAATCGATAATTTATACCAACTTTGAAACTAATTAGGTTTGCCTTTAAGATCACTATAATTTATCAACAAGTGAATATTATCAATATCTCCTTTTTGTCTTTTCTCAATGAAATCCTTAGCATTCTCCCCTCTTTTCGGTTAGTGTCCAACAGACGTTACTATGAACACAAAAATTAAAACATAAACTCCTTAAGATTGTTGGTATTACTGTGTTCAAAATCAGAAAATCAGAGAAGCAAACAAATGTTAGTGCAATAAACATAATTTTAAAATAATGTCGAGCCCACTGAATTCACAGTGTATTCTTAAGAAATTTAATCCCCTCACTGTTGCCCTACAGATTAATTTCTCCCAGGATAGAACGGAATAACTATTCTGTGATAGCGGCACTTCAAATCACAGAACTTCAGCGAACTCAACAAACGTAGCAAATCACACTTGACACTTATGTTTATTTAGAAAATAATACAACAAAGTAGAAAAGAGGAGAGAAGTTTTCAGATTTTCCATCTTCAAAAATGAGGCCTAACCTCTAAATTTATAGAAAATGAAAGGGTGAGATGAAGAGGTACAATCCAAAAGGTACATATTCCATTTTTCATTCACACCCCTTAATAAAAACGCAACAAAAATTATAGAGAACTAGTAAGAGAAGGAAATAGCAGAAATCATTCTTTCATAAATCTCATTGAACTCCATTCTGATACATATACCACCTCACTAGGAAGATAAACTCCAGTGTAAAGTAATGCAACTAATAGACTTAAGTGTAGTTAAGTAAGGGATCGTACTATCAATATCCCAAAACTATACAACTAATTTAACCACTTATTTCTTACTATTATTAAAGCATAAAGTACTACTTTCCGCAGCTATGCACAAGTCACATACTTCTCAGGTCATATCATAACCCCCACCCCTACCCAGCCACCCCAAAAAAAAATTCCTTGACCTCAAGGAATGAAGGTTGGAAATCTGACTTTTAATGCATTAGAATATTCCCATGTTGCATGATCTTCAGGTAAATGCTCCTATTGAATTAAAAATTGGACCACTATCCTGTTTTCCTTTTCTATCATACGTCGCTCTAACACCTTTGTTGGATATGAACAGTAGGGACTGGACAAATCTAGGATGGGGGGGGGGGGGGGGGGGGGGGGGAGGGGGGGGTTAATTTATGGAGTTTGAAATTTCATAGCAAGGCTTAAGGATAGAAACATGAAAAGTTAGATGTAAGGGTAACTGGTGTGGTAAAGCTAGTTTGTAAGCGACATTACAAACCTTTTGGATGATTTGGTAGGGACCATAATATTTAGAAGAGAGCTTGGTTATAAATTGCCTGCTTGACAGAGATAATTGCCAGTAGGGTTGTATCTTCAAGTAGACCCAGTCTCCTACCTGG
This sequence comes from Nicotiana undulata, assembly GCA_005239495.1. Classification (NCBI taxonomy): domain Eukaryota; kingdom Viridiplantae; phylum Streptophyta; class Magnoliopsida; order Solanales; family Solanaceae; genus Nicotiana; species Nicotiana undulata. The sequence goes on from ML278359.1 coordinate 2,870, forward strand.
AACTGTCTATCAATTCTGCTTTTGTTAGCTTGATCGACCATCCTCTGATGAGATCTCTCCAAGTGAAATTTCAGCAATTGTAGTTTCAACTCCCTTGTTGTCGAGCTCTTATCCACCTCTACTGCCTCTAAATCACCCTGGATATATGGTAAGTGCAAAGATGGAGGTTGTCCATACAATAATTCATATGGAGTTGTTTGGATGGAGGTGTGGAATTTGTACCACCATTCCGTGAGAGTTAAGTGTTGAACCCAATCCTTGGGAGAATCAGAACAATAGCACCTCAGATATGTCTCTAGACACATGTTGATGACCTCAGTTTGACCATCAGATTGAGGATGGTAAGCAGTCGATGTATGTAAGGTCACCCATTGCGTTACAAACAATTCTTGACATAATTTACTCGTAAAGACTGGATCCATGTCACTAACAATGTCTCCTGGCATGCCATGCAACTTAAATATATGATCCATGAAGATTTTAGCAATACCCACAACAGACTAGGAGTGTGAGAAAGCAACAAAATGGGAATACATAATCAATCTTTCTACTACTACTCATATGGCTTCGTTTCCCTTGGACTTAGGCAAACCTTCAATAAAGTCCATACTAATGCTAGTTCAAGCTAAAGATGGAATTTGAAGAGGTTGTAACAAACGAAGATATGTTGATTTGTCATACATGCTTCTTTGACAAACATCACACCTTTTAACTTAGTCCTCCACATCTGTCTTCATCCCTTTCCAGTAAAAAAGAGAGACCAATCTCCTATAAATGTGATCAATACCAAAGTAACCCCCACTTGCAGAGTCATACCAAAGTTGAAGATTTTCCTTCCTAAGAGAAGAGTCGGCCCTATAACTAATCTCCTATTTTTCCTCAACTACTGGTTAATATATGAGTATCATTTCACCTCATTTGTTGAATCCTTCTATTTCTGAATTATCTCATTTACTGCTGGATCAGTATCCCAACTATCTATGATGGCTTGCAAGAGCTCGATCCTCATTATTGATAGTGTGAGAGTAGCAATCTCGACTGCTGTAATTCTAGAAAGTGCATCTGTAACATTATTTTTCTGGCCCTTCTTGTTTGGATTTCAAAGTCAAATTACATGAATTTTGTTATCCATTTAAGTTCTGCCACTGTATGTAACTTCTGATCCAAAAAGAATTTAAGGGCCTTTTGATCAGTTTTAACAATGAAATGCCTACCAATCAGATATTGGCACCATCTTGTAACTGTCTTGGCCAATTCTAATAACTCATTATCATGGAAGATAGACATTTACTCAAGTAGGTAAAGGGATGCCCTTTTTCCATTATTACAATCCCAATGCCCACATCACATGTTTCCACTACAAATGTGAGGTTGAAGTTTGGCAAAGCAAGTACTGGTGTAGAGACCAATGTATCCTTTAAGTTTTGGAAAGCTATAGTGACTTGATCACACCACTTGAAGCTGTATTTCTTCAGCAAATTAGTTAATGGTTGGCTAATCTGCCATATCCCCTAATAAACTTTCTACAATAGCATGTTAATCCTAGGAATCCCCTTAATTTCTTAATAATTATAGGTATTGGCCAATGTTAAATTGCTTTTATTTTCTTAGGGTCAGTAGAGACCCCATTAGTGGAGATAAAATGACCCAAATATTCTATGCTAGCCACAACAAATTGGCATTTGGATTTCCTAGCATAAAGTTGATATTGTAACAGAAGACTGAAGGTCACTCTTAGATGCTCAGCTTGCTCTCTCATATTTTTGCTGAAAATGAGTATATTATCAAAAAACACCAAGATAGACTTCCTTAAATGCTCCTTAAAGACATGATTCATCAACCCTTGAAACTAGAGGGTGCATTAGTTAAGCCAAATGGCATCACTAAGTAATCATAATGGCCGAAATGTGTTCTTAAGACAGTTTTTGAGAAATCAGCAGGTGACATCCTTATTTCGTGATACCTCGACCTAAGATCTATCTTGGAATAAACTTGTGCCCCACCCAATTCATCCAACAACTCTTCTATGATAGGTATTGGATATATGTCTTTAATAGTGATCTAATTGAGGGCTTTGTAGTCTACACAGGTCTCCAATTACCATCCTTCTTGCCTACCAGGAGGCAAAGGGACTATAGTTGTTTTGTATAAGCCCTTGTGACTGCAATTCCCTCACAATTTTCTCAATTATATATTTTTGCAATGGAGAGTAACTCTATGGTCATTTTTACCTAGATTTGTTCCCTCTTTGAGGGGAATGTGAGGATCAAATTGTTCCCTAAAAGGTCGGTATATATTTTGGAGTTAAATCGTGTTTAGGTTGGATAAATTTAAAAATATGGACATTTTTCGTAATAAGGTTTCAAATAGTGTATAGGAATGAAAAAATTGCATACAAGAATGAACTGTATTAGCAACCCATATTAACTATAAACTTACTCCCTCCGATCCAAACTAAGTGATTTTTTGGCCTTTTCTGTGGTCCAAAATAAGTGATTTTTTTAGATTTCAAGAATGAATTAATTATTTTTTTTCCTACATTGCCCTTAGAGTAAATAGTATTGGAGTGTGTGTTAGGAATATTTATGTGAGATAGTTAAGATTAATATAGTTAATTTCCCCCACCTCACAAGACAAGAAAAAGACCAATTTTCTTCATCTTATTCAAACCAAAACTATAGCAGCTGATTCCATTTTCAATAGTGATCCAAATCGACAATCAAAATCTTTTGTATAATTTGATCTTCATTATTTATGCTCGGGCCTTGATAATTCTTTGTCGATTTCACAACTTGTGAGTCTAGCAACAGGTCCAATTCCCAAAGCAATGGATCAATCTAGTAAATAATGTTGTTAGATTTGATAATACATTTCGAAAAAGTTTGATAGAGAAGAATTTTTACAGCTTGCTCATGAACATGAAGAGAAGGAGACGGAAGGTTGGTGCATAATCACTGTATAATTATTGTATAACTTAGGGTATAATGTATATATGCTGATTGACCCAGATTTATAGTGATTATACATACATTGTATAATGTTTATACATAATATATATAAATTGAAGAGAGGAAATAACAGAGAAAATGACTACGGCAAGGTTTTTTGTGATTTGTGCAGTGAAATTAAGAAAAGCTCCATTACTAAGGTCCTTTGAAATTTGGAAGAAGATGAAGGAGAGAGAAAGCAAAGAAAGGGACAAGAGAGAGAGAAAAGCCCAAAAAATCTACACCATTTGATGTGGTTATAATTACTCCCGTCCACGATAAGTAACCAATTTGCTTTTGGCATGCTCATTAAAAAATATTAAATTCTATATAAAAATACATAATATGACTAAACTATCCTTCATTAAATATTTAATATGAGGAGTAACATTTAAGAATATGTACATAAGGGTTATTTTGTAAAAACAAATTGAATTTTTTCTTGATTATATAAATAGCCACTTATTTTGGACCAAAATGAAAAAGCAAATTGATCACTTATTGTGGATCGGAGGGAGTATTATTTTATGGCTATCTTTTATAAGTTTTTAAGGTTAAAGGGAGGGGAGAAATTAAAAAATAGCCACATTTACAAATGGTCATTCAAAGCCACAGTTTTAAAAGTAATCGAAATTTAGTCACTTTTCATATTAAAAAAAAATTGAACTAAAACACTGTTCAAAATCCAGAAAATACTCCACCATAATATATTGGAATTCCAGTATAATATATTAGAAATCCAATTTAATTATACCGGAGTTCCAGCAAAGTATACTGGAACTCTAGTATATTATACTGGAATTCCAGCAAAGTATACCGGTCCAGCATAATATGCTGGAAGTTCATACACAGGTGCTCGAATCTCCAGTATATTATGCTGGAAGTTCATACATAGGTGCATCGAACACGAGTATATTATACTGGACCGGTTTCTGTTGCAGTAAAATAGTGACTATTTTTCAATAACTTGGCAAATGCTGGCTATTTTTGAATGACCAGTTCGAAAATTGGCTAGCCTGTGTTATTTTTACTAAGTGAAGTTGTATGGGAAATTACCAGCTATGTCCATTTATAAGTAGCTCATTACAAATATTGGCCAATTGGTAAAATATTACTAATATTAGCCATATTAGCCAATAACTATTTGTAGCCAAAAAAATCAAATTTTTGTTTTGTTTTGAGTGGGTGTTATTAGAATAGATTGGGCACAACTTAAGGAGCTTGAATCTCAGTTTTTGGATGATTTGGTGAAGTTTTGAGGTGGTTTGAATTGAAAATTAGAAGTAAAAACTGAACATGAAAAAAATTATATGTGTATCATTTGTGTATCACATATGTATCATATTTGTATCAATTGTGTATCACATATATATCCACGTATACACGTGTGTGAGATACATGCGTGATACATGTGTTGCAAAAGACTTTTTTGAGCTTGATTTAATTATTAATTTTGGTACAAAACCAGTCCAAATCACCTCTAATCTTCCTCAAATTTTGTATATTGACTTATCTATATATTTTCAATGAATTTCAACTATATCCATTGGAAAAGCTCCTTTTTTGTTTAGAGTTTTGGAATATTGTATATTTTTTTGTATTTCATTACCTTATTTGCTACCTCATCCATGAAATTTCCTTTCCGTCTTGTTTCTAGTGTTGCTAATCAGGCTTTAAAATATGGAAGGTGATTTTCGCATGTGATTCTTTGAGAGAAAGAATCCTATTATTTGGTTTTTCAATTTTTGTTGGCTAGTTTTGGTAAGTCTATGACTAATAGCTAGAGGTTGGTAAGTTGAGATTTATTTGGGACATTTGCGTAAGTTTCCCAAGTTGTATTGACTAATGGGCTGGTTATTTATGTTTTCTTTATAGGGAAATTTTCGTTCCTATACAATATAGGAAACTATATTACCAAATGTGTTTATGGTTTGAAAATTACCCGCCATGTTAATAGTTTTTCTACAAAAAAAATACAATTCATTAAATACGGAATCTTAGTAGTTGTTGTCTTCCTATTTAGGCGCGCTAAAATTAGGGAAGTAAATATTCTTCCATCTATTTTGAAACGGAAATCACGCATTAAACATTATCATCAGTTTCGAATCAAATTTTAGTGACTCTGTTCTGGCGAAACACTGTGTTTCGATATTTTTTCTTATTCCACAAATCAAAAAACGACTAAATCTTCTACAATGCAACAAACGCAAACATGTCCAAAATCCCGATTATGCTACAATTGAATGAGAATTGGGATAACTATGAGAGATTTAGAGAATTTCAGGTCGATGGCATTGTAGTCGATGTGGATGCGAGTTATAGCATATTGATTTCTACAATAGCATAGCAATTAATGATTGATACTTCCGAAAATTTATAGAAATCAAATACATTGTGAACGAGCATTGTCCTCCAATGAAAATTAGGAACTATATGGGTGTTCGTGTATATATGGAGACAAAAAAGGAAAACAAAAACTTAGGATCATATCCGCTATGTATAATTGTTCGCGATTTCAATATGGAATTGAGTATCGCCAATGAGAACACAATTGCAGGTTTGTTCTGTCACAAATTCTATCAAATTCTGGTTTTTATATCAATATCTACAAATATCTACAAAAAAACTACATATCAGTGTTCATATATATATATATATATATATATATATATTAGTATTGATTTTAACAGTATCTACAAAATTGATACATTTATTCTACAATTAAACTACATTCTATTTGAAAAATAATGCGGAATACATAATTTCAATTCATCTACAAATTATCTACAAAAGTTCTACAAAATGTTCATGACAATATTTATCTCTATTTTCATTTAGGTTCGTCTGGAACACTAAAGTTACTTGATATGCCAGCATCTCCCGTTATAGAGGAATATGAAAGTATAATAATAACAGAAAGTACACCAAGTGTTATTGAAGAAGGACAAGTGTACCAAGACAAGCAAACAATTGCAACTGCAATGAAGCACTATTCTGTCATGCACAAGTTCCAATTCAGGGTTAAAAGATCTAGTCATAGAAGGTATGAACATATGAATGGTCAAAGATCATTATATTTTTATTTTTGTAGTTTATTTGTAATTTTTTACTTCTTTAGTTGTTCCTTGTGATATGTGTTTATCAATATTGTAGATGAATTATAGTTATATTGTATAATGTGTTCCTTTTTGTTAAAATAATCCTTTTTTTACATTTACATTGATAACCACTATTCAAATTGTATTTATTTTGTAGCTACTGGCTTATATGTGTTGGTGAAAACTGTACATGGCACTTCAAGGCAACTAGCATTAATGATTCTGCAATGTTCAAGGCCAGAAATTTCAACCGCCAACACACATGCTCTTTAATGGACAATACATTCATACAACGCAAACCTACTGACATGGTAGTTGGTAGCATGGTTGTTCCAAAATATTCTGATCCCAAGACAGTTTACACATCAAAGGACATACAAACTGACATGTTGTCTGAACACGGCGTGAACCTATCCTACATGCAAGCCTGGAGAGCAAAGGAAAAGGCTTTACAATTTTTGAGAGGTCATCCTGCTGACTCCTACAACAAATTACCAAGTTATTGTTATATTCTTGAGAAGACTTATCCGGGATCTGTAGTTAAATTGAAGAAGATAACAGATGAATGCTTCTTATATGCATTTGTTGCTATTTGTACGCCAATCAGTGGTTGGGAACATTGTCCAGTAGTAGTAGTTTATGGGACTTTCTTAAAGTCATCATATAGGGGAATAATGCTGACAACTAGTACAATGGATGCAGCAGGTAAAATTGTAGATATTTTGTAGATATTTTGTAGACCGTTTATATTATGTAGATAATTTGTAGATCTTTTGTAGATATATTGTAGTTTGTATGTATCTGTCTTTATATGTATTTTCAAAGATGCCAGTTAATTATTTTTTGATACATAATGTAGGTACAATATTACCATTGGCATATGCTGTTGTTGATTCAGAAAATGACGTATCATGTAAGTGATTTTTTGAGCAATTCAAACATGCATATGGTGAAAGACCAAATATGTGTGTTGTTTCAGATCAGAATGAGAGTATCATGAAGGCAACATCCATAATCTATCCCGGCATGACACATTACTCTTGCATGTGGCATATCTGGATAACTAGAAGGGCAAAGTTCAAGAATGGTCATCTAAAGTTTAGCGAATTGTACTTTGCCACAACACGATCATACACTCTTGATGAATTTAATGAAAGGATGTCGAAAATTGAATAGATAGACCTGCGTGTTAAATCATACTCTTGGTCAAGAGTACATGCAACGGTGAACAGAACTTGGACTATAACATCAAACATTGCAGAGTCGTTGAATGTTGTAACAAAATATGCAAGAGAGCTGCCGATAGCAGAACTATTAGGGTATATGAGGACTCTTTTTGAACGTTGGACTAACGAGAAGTTATTGAAAGCAAAGGGTACTTTCACATACCTTGGGTCAAAATTCAACAAAGAATTGGAGAACAACAGAACATTATCACAGAAGCTTAGAGTAAGATCTGTTTATTTGGTGCATTAAAATAATATATTAATATTCAGTATTTTCAGATTGTAGATATTTTGTAGATAATTTGTATTCTGATTGTAAATATTTTGTTTTCTGTTTGTAATGTAATTGTAGGTGAGGGCTTCAACAGATCATATCCATACTGTGATAGATGGTGTGAAGCGGTACATTGTGTGTCTTGAAAATAAGAGATGTAGTTGTGGCCAATTCCAGCTTGATAAACTTCCTTGTGCGCATGCTTTGGCTGCTTTAAGGCACAGGAATGAGTCTTATGAAAACTATTGCTCGTCGTTTTACACAAGGGAGAGCCTATTGCGTACTTATGAAATACCAGTAAATCCCCTGCATGATGAAAGCAAATGGAATGTGCCACAACATATATGTGATGAAGTAGTAAATCCACCAACAGGAGAGAAAAGGCAGCCAGGAAGACCTCAAAAGAAAGATACAAAACATATGATGAAATAAATTCAAAGAAGTACAAGGTGTCATGTGGCAACTGTGGAGGTGAAGGGCATAACAAAAGATCTTGCAAGAATGCACCCAAAAAGAAATAAAATTTCATGTACTTAACAGAATATTTCAAGAGAATTGTTAGTGTGTTCAGGATAACAGAATTTGATGTGTAATTGTTGAAGTTTTTTAAGGTCATAATGTAGTTAGTTTGTTTTTTTTTTTGTTTTTTTTTGTTAATTTTTTTTTCTGTATTGAGATAATACTTTCATAGAGTGATTTGTTTATGAATGATTTCTATATATATAATCTGACACTTTTTTTTACTATCTCAAGCATCATTTACATTGTAGTTAATATTTCTCTACAATTTGTCTACAATACAACTATAAAAAGATATTAAATTAACTGGAATTGACATAATAACTACCTTTTAAATTAGTAGAAAAAGAGTTATATATACAAATTAAATACAACAAGATATTAAATTAACTAGAATCAGAATAAACACATTGTTAAATATTTTCTACATATTATATACACATTCAACCACAAATTATATAAAATCTTTTCTAAATTATTTATATTCAGTGTTCCCAGATTGTAGATATTTTGTAGTTTATTTGTATTCTAACAACAAAATAACTACATATTTTTGAGTTGACAGAATAACAGTATAAAAATTCAGTTGGAAAGGATTTATATGATAAAATAATGAAGATCAAGTACTTTAAACATTCAACAAGTGAAGATAAAACCAACTGGATGTTTTCATTTGAACTACTAAACTGGATAGGAAAAAACAATACAAAGGCTACTGTAAGTGTAGCGCAAGTCTGCTACAATTAAAACACAAAAAAATTATTCAAAACCTTGTGTACTATCTTTCTTCTAAACTAGCATCAATAAAACAACTGTACTACATGTTTATACATAGACATGACAACTACTTCTTCTTCCTCTGAACTCGTGTTTTCTCATTCAAAGCTGGTGCACCCTTTCTCCTTGCCAATCTGCATGTCACCTCACTTTCACTAATTGCCCCATTTTCATGCTTCTTTCTAGCATAGTCCCACAATAGCGCTCCATAGCGTCTACGGTGTTTGTCTATATCAGAAATGTCTTCTGCGGGAATTGACAAGTCTCCAAGACTAACATACTCCGCAAAGGCAGCAACAAATACACCACAGTCGCTGCAAAAATAAAAAAATGTCAATATGATTAGAAAAAAAAAGAGTTAATGTATAGAAAGAAGATTTTTGTTACAGTGATCCTTATTTTTGCTGTGGTATCTCTCCGACAATCCACTGAACATCAAGTAGGTCGATAACAACTTTCTCAATGTATGTCTTCGTATTCTTGAAGTTGATATTTTTACGCTTCCCATAAAAATCGGTGCATGACAAATACAAAGGGATAATAACAGAAAACTTGTCGACACAAGATTCAACAATAGGGTGATTGCGTGAAGAGACCCTGGAATCATATGCATATAGTTGCCTGTCTGCAATGTCAAAAACAACCAACACCCAGTGGAATATTTCTACAATGTTGACGTGCATGATGACATAATCAACTTCATCCCATGCAACATTTGCGAGTAGTCTATACCCCAATATATATTCTGCTACAACATCCTGGGGTTTGACAATAGAAAACTTCTTTTCTTGAAGAGAATTTTGGAACTTTTCATAAATTTGTTCAATCCTAGACTTGAACAAACAATATGTTGTAGTAAACCTGTTCTTGTTGTGGGGGCCATACTTGTCTCTTTTCCTCAAGTAATACATTATAACATCAATGTGCTGCAACAAAAATAATTTGCATTTATACTACAAGTCATCTTCAAAGAGTCTACACAAAACTACAATATACCTACAATTACACTACAAACAGTAAACAAAGCATCTACAATTATATCTAAAACATATCTACAATTTATACTACAAAGATATCTTCAAATAATCTACATAAACTACAATATAACTACAATTACACTACAAACAGAAAACAAAGCATCTACAATTATATCTACAATATATCTATAAATTATCTACAAACCGGGAACATTGATTCTTACCAAGTCAGTGAGGACTTGTCCAGGGTGTACCAGGAAAAAGAACCACTCCTTCTTGTCAACATTTTCCACTCCAAGGTCTAACCATGGCTTAATTTGGTTGTCCTTTATGGAATACGAGCCTTCCTCCTATATAAACAAATAGATATCAAAAAACAAATTGTGGAATGAAGTGGATATGTAAAAGATGAATGCTGGAATCAAAGTGTCAAATTGTGCATTCTAACCTCTTTGAACCTTTGTCGGTACCGTCGTATAACCACTTGTTGAATTGATTCAACACCTCGAAATCTACATCTTCACCAATAACAGTAGTAAATGGGTGCTTGAGGTGGAAAATTGAGGTCTAACCGAGGTGCTGCCACCAGAACTGTATAGAGGGAAAAATGATGATCGGACATGCTTTCCCAGCTGCCTTGTTCTACCTTGATGCACATGTGTTGCTTCATCTTGTATAGGCTCACCAAACTTAACCAACTAGGATAAGTTATCAGGCAACTCGAAATCATCAAGTGTTACCTCCTTCTTCTCACCTCCGGATTCTTCTGAATCACCTATATTCACATATTGTGCCTCTACACCTGCATTGTCATCTTCCTCATGCAACTGTTTTGGTTGAGATGCTACTGTCACTCTGTCAATTGGAGACTGTGCATTCATATCTTCCCTCTCTATAACAACATGTATATCTTACTTAATAGAAAGGTTAAAATATTCAACGTAAAGAAAATATATCAGAATACCAATTCATACATGCATTCTCTTCATCAGCTGCACCTTCAAAATGTGTATATAAATCAACACGTGCTGGAAGATTTTCTTGACCAATTGCACCTTCAACATATTCTGTTTTTTTCATCAAAAATGTTAAATCATACTTCCTTATAGTGGCTTGACAAATTAAGGAGATATGTAGGTGTGTTATAAGATCTATATTTATTTGTTAACAAACTACAATATGCTGTATTGAATTGTATGTATTCTGTATATATAATGTAGACATATTGTAGATATTATGTAGATAAGTGTAGATATGTAGTAGATATTATGTAGCTAATTGTAGATAAAGTGTAGGTATTTTGTAGATACCTGTTTTGCTGGTGCTGACCTGCACTTGTTCCCCACTATTGAACTGAAATTGCTGATTGTTCATGTCTTTTTGTTGGTAAGTATTTTTTGTTGAACTACCAGCAAACTGAAAGTTTTATATTAGTTTGTATATATATTTTAGAGGTGCCTTAAATTGTTTTGTTATAAATTCAAATCTTACCTTTGCATCAGCTTGGTCATTTTGACAGTTTATCAACTGCAAAACAGTCTTGACAGACTCGTTTATTAGCACTCGAAGGCTACCGAGTTCTTCAAAGACATCTTTACTAAAATCTTAAAGCTTTTCATCGACCTACATGTTACAAAAAAATACATTGTTAACTTCAGAATATGTCTTAACATACAATAAAAAACAGATGCAGTATTATATATAGACCAGAATGCTGTATACATATTACCTTCTTAATGCCTCTTTCTAATTTTCTAATCTTTTAAAGAATAGACTCCTTGTCCTCTTCTCCAATTGATTTTTTGGGTTCCAATGGAGGAGCATCAACATTGGGAACCTCAGAAATATGTTCAACCTCTTGAACTGTGTACTCAACTTTGTCTGGCAAATATATCACTACAATCTCTTCATGAGATTCATTTATGTTGGTGAACTGAATGAGGAAAAAACAAATTAGTTTGATTAAGGCAGAACATGTAGAATAATTGTAGATATTTTGTAGGTAAACTGTATAATTATAAATAAAAACCATTTACCTTGATCCATTCAGGCTTGGTCATTCTTTCTTTAATTGCAGCTAACCAAATCTGACCCTTACTAGATGACCAGTTAAGTATGCGAAGGATTAAGTTACCAATCCTTGTAGCTATATCAGTGTTGACGGTAGAGCAACACTCATACAATCATACTTGCATGGCTAGTGGGAATCCTCGAATGAGATAAGAATGTACGAAAGGATTTAGCCTATGCCTAACTGATTCCATCAACTGTCTATAAGACTGAATACCCCATGGGTATGTCTCATACTGACCAGATTCGACCAAATAAAACCTAAATTGATCTACCAACCCAACATGGTCTTTCTCTGAAGGACAAATGAAGAATTCTAAGAGATAAAGAATACATAGCTTCATTGCATCCTCATCATTTACCCAGCTTCTGTTGGTTACAATTTGTTTCAGGTATGTCTTCTCAACTTTTACTTTGTTTGGAAAGTAGCTGCTCATTATCTTACTGACATAATTGATAGTGTAACCAAAATCTGTCACCTGGGTATGACATCTAAGACCAGTTATTAAGGCAAACTCCCTCAACCCAAAATTTAGCCTCTCACCCTTCAACTCCACGGAAAAATATGAAGCATCAGATGAATTCAATTCATACTTCATGAGAAGATGAATAGCTTGATTTTGCATGCATAGACTGGGAAAGGACAGTAAGTAGCCAAAGCATGTCTTCTTGAAAAGCTTCAAACCATTTGGAGATAGAAGCTCTTTAATCTGGCTAGGAATGCTAGGGTCACATAATGTGTGGAATCTAAGCACCACATAATCAACATTATGGGGTGCAAAAAAATATCCATTCTGCACAAATAATAAATAATCTCACATTAATAAAGTGCCTAAAAAACATAGATTCATTTACAGTTTAACTACAAAAAAAACTACAGAGTATCTACAATTTTACACATACTATATAACAGGCAACAACAAATATCTACAGTTCTGCCGGAAACATTATTTGTATCTTTAAAGCTACAAGTAATCTACAAAATAACTACAAAAAAACTCCAAAAGTTTTACAAATGTAAAAACAGATCAATAACATTACAATTAATCTTCAAAATGAAGACAACTAATCTACAATTCTCTAAAAACACATATTACGCAGATTTCTAAAACCTAAAACAAATTAAATAACTAGAGACGAAATTATTAAATTGTTACCTTCACCAATGAATGTTTCCGAACATTTTTAGGGGCTTTTTTTTTGAATTTTTCTTCTTTTTGGGAGTTTTTGAACTGGGAGACACCTTAGCTTTCTTTCCTGGTTTAAGAATAGGCACATCTTCTACAAAATCGTCATCGAACACTATCTCTTTTCCTTTTCTTTTCACGTGTTTGACTGGCGTAGAAGATTCTCCCGCATCAAAATCGTGTTTTTGTTTGGTTCTAGTTTCAGCCCCGATTTGACGCGGAGAAAGACTATGCGTCGTATCTACAATTGCATGAGCAGATTTTTCATGCTTTTTCGGTGATTTTGGTGATAATACACCCAAATCAAAAGAGGGTATTCCAGCTTCTCTAGCTTTTTTAAGGCTATGTTTAGAAGGTTTGTTCTTCTTCATTGAGGAAATTTTAGCTGAAGTAAAATAGGTGTATCAACTTTGTTGAAGAAATGTCTTCAAATTTCACTGAATGTAGACGAAATTTTTTTAAATTGAACTTTAATGGTGGGTTAACGGATGTTTCTGTGGTTTTAGAAGAGGGAAAGGGGTAAAAAGAATGTGTGTTTGAGTAAAACGTGGGTAAGGGTGAGAGTGAGGGAGAGAGAAACGTGGGAGGGGTGAGATATACGGTACCTTTAATTAAGGAGGGATATATGTTACATTAATTGTACCGTTAAAACACACTATGATATAGAATTGATAATTATGTATACTCAATGTAATTATATCAAACTTTAAACATTGAGGATAATAAAGTTTCCTATATCGTCTAGGAATATAAAATATTCCTTCTTTATATTATTGAAGGATGAGCATTGAGCGCACCACTGTCCACCGATACGTACCGACCCGTACCATCTCCGGTTTGGTCATATAAAGTCTGAGATATGGTAAAAAAAATTGGCAATGGAGAATATATATATGTAGTGATTATCCAACCTAAAGCCTATAAAAATGTTCCATTATTTAACCATAATCATTAGTTATATATAACTTTAAGAAGAACAAAAAGATAGTACTGAAAATACTCAAATTTTCAAGTATTGCTGCGGTTATGAGATTTATTTATTTTTTCCGGCAGTTGTGCGACTTAATAACAGTTAAAAACCGCATTTCTTTAATTTGTATACAGTATGGACATTGACTGGCCAATAAACAATAACTTCTCTCTTTCAATGATTCCAAAATGGGGGATTGCACATTTTCTTTAAGCAATCTGTCCCATTACTTTTTCCATAAAATATTGTTCCAGCAACTAAAACTAACATTATGGTAAGATCACAAAATAAAGCTATATATGTTTGATCCGGCAATAAATAAAACTAAGGCACGAGGATTATTTTCACCTTCAAATCTTGGATTTTAAGGGATGGGTACATGTGGAAATGATTCTTTCTAGAAACTATCTTTTTCTATAAATAACTAATAAGAAAATGACCTTCTGAAAATGCATCGCAAATAATTAAAGATCAATCATTTGTCACACCCTTCTGTGTGGAAGAAATGAAAGTTTTAAAACAAAGAAATACACATTTTTGGAGATTTTCTTTTCTACTTCTTCCCTTGTCTTTTTTCTTAATTAATCACCTGAATTAACAACCTAATTTTTTTATATATAAAACTTCATTAACAGTCTGGTTAATTTGGTGGTTGCTTTCCAAACTTGGGTTTAATTTTGTTGAAATTAAGATGATTAACATGAAGGCTCCTCTATCAAAGGCTTTGATCATCAAAATCAACTTGGTTTTCTTGGCTTGCTTCTTGATTGCTTATGCTGGCCTTCTTCTCCGTCCATCAACTTCTGTTTATCACGAAAATGCAGCATCCATTGTTGTATGCTCGTCGCGTGAATGTAAGGTAAGCAGTAGCATACACAAGTTTTATGCTAGTGGTGTCAGTCTATTATCGCAACTTAGCTGTGTCGCTGAATTTGAATTTAGTGTTTTTCTTCTTGTCTCTAATTAATACTCCCTCCGATTCACAATAAGTGTCCAGTTTTCTTTTAGCACGCCCATTAAGAAACTATTAAATCCTATGCAAAAAAACCTAGTATGACTAAACTACCCTTATTAAAGTACTGGTCACATAATTATATTGAGGAGTGAGAAAAGTTTTTTAGGGATATAAGGGTAAAAGAGTAAAAATAAATTGATTTTTTTTCTTGATAACATAACTGGACACTTATTTTGAACCAAAATGAAAAAGAAAACTGGACACTTATTGTGAACCGGAGGAAATATTTACTTTATATTGTCGATATATTTTTATTTAAAAGATTAATGTACATTTTGTTTTTTGAATTATTTGAAAGAAATGGTGTTGAATGACATTCCTTGTAGAAAGTGTCTCCGTCACTAAAAGCAAGGGCAGCTTTCCATATTCAACAAAGGGGGAGAGATCCGGATTTGTCCATTTAGTTGGATTACGTTCTAAATATACCTGAAAATTTAATATTCTATTTAGTTAAGTAACATACACTTGAATCAGTGTAGTTAGTCCGTTTGGGCATAAAAAGAATTTTGTTTTTTTTCGAAATCAGTGTTTGTCTATAAATTTTTTAATTTTCACTTGAAGATGAATTTTGGAAATTTTCAAAAGTTTGAATAACTTCAAAAAGTTATTTTTCAAAATTTTCACTCACAAAACTTGGAAGACAACCCAAAATAATATACACGTCCAAACACAACTCTAATTTTAAAAGAACATTTTCACTTGAAATTTTTTTTCTCTTTTGTTTGGAATTTTACGGCTCTTATCTCCAAATGCCCACTAACAAATAACAATAACAACAACAACAACCCAGTATATTCTCACATATGGGGTCTGTATGTACTCATACTTTACCCATACCCTGAGGGGTAGAGAAATTATTTTCGAAAGACTCTCGGCACAAGAAAATAAAAAAGATCCGGCATTGAAACAGTAACAATAACAAACGTTAGGAAGACAGTGCCAGCAGCCTAAAAATCCAAAAAATAAATGAAAAAGGCAGTATCGATAATCAGACCAATGGAAAGGTACTAGGAAACCGGAGCTTACTTACACTAATAATGTAAAAAATATTTTACGATGATTATACATCTCATAATAGCAAGTTGTATTTAACTTCTATTTTTTCAGGTTACTAACTATAAAGATTTACATGTAATAGTTTCATCCACTTGGTTTATATATATACACACACGTACACGTTGCATGCGTATATATATAGCTTAAATATAACATTTTCTTGTTTTCGAAAAGGCGGGAGGTGAGATAAAGATGAAACCGGAGCTGAAAAAACCGGTAGTGAACGATACACATGCAGAAAGAAAAAAGATGAAGCATGAATTGCCTAGTTTCTTGGACACATTAATGGAAAAAGGTACGAATTTGAAGATTGGGATGGTGAATATGGAGGACGAGAATATTAGCGATTGGAGCAAGCAAGGATATATTATAATACCTGTAGAATTCGAGAAGGTTTCAGACTTGTTTGAATGGAAAGATTTGTTTCCACCTTGGATTGATGAAGAAGAAGAGATAATTGTACCCAAATGTCCTAAAATACCAATGCCAATTTTTGATATCTACAGTAAGATGGACATGATTGTAGCAAAATTGCCATGCAAGTATCCAGAAGAAGAGTGGGGAAGAGATGTGTTTAGGGTGCAAGTGCACCTTGTGGTGGCAAATTTGGTAGTGAAGAGAGGAAAAAAGGGTTTGAATGGGAAGACAAAAGTGGTGTTTTTGAGTAAATGTAAGCCTATGGTGGAGTTGTTTATATGTGATGATTTGATGAAACAAGAAAGGGATTGGTGGTATTATCAACTGGATGTTGTTAAGTTGGAACAAAAGGTTTCTTTACCAATTGGTTCTTGCAATTTAGCTTTGCCTTTCTGGGGAAAAGGTAACATTTGTTGCTGCTAATTCTGCTTTAATTTGTCCACATTATTTTTCCTTCATTTTGTGATGATTTAGGATTTAAAACAAAAGGAAAGAGAAAAAATTAAAAAGGAACAAATAGGATGACATAGGCTTTTCAAATAATGCAAAAATAAAAGCTTATACGCGCGCCAGGTAGGGGTCGAACCTACGACCTTCTGCTTAGGAAACAGACGCTCTATCCACTGAGCTACAGGCGCTAGATTGAAAGGTTTAGTCTAACTAAATGCTATAATTTGAAATCCAGTAGAGCTAACCTAATTTGAAATCTTAGGAGATAGATAATTTATAAAGCAATGCAATACTTTAAAAAAAAGAAAGAATGGAGGTCTTTTAAGAAAGGTGTAAGGTAACTGCAAATTTTCTTTGGCATGGTAACTGGGGTAGAGGGAAGCTAATATTGTCAACAAGTATTGTTTATTAGGATAACAGTAACACTTATTATAAAAACTTACTACCTTTAATTACTTTATCAGTGATCCAATTATGTTAATATTTTTTAAAATGCACATAGAAATATCTTTCTGAAAATCTAGATGCTAATCATCTATGAGCTAAAATATTGACATAATGTGGTTTCAGAAATGAAGGAAGTCTACGATGTTTCCCACATTAAAAGCATCACAAAGACAGCAAAACGAGAAGCCTACGCCACAGTTCTTCATTCCTCTGAAGATTATGTTTGTGGTGCACTTGCTCTAGCTCAAAGTCTTCTCAAAACAGGAACCAAATATGATTTGCTTCTCCTTTTGGACACCAGTATCTCCGAGCCTAAACGTGAGGCCCTCGTCAAAGCAGGTTGGAATCTCCGATTCATCGACAGAATCCGAAACCCTAGAGCTAAGAACAAGACATATAATGAATACAACTATAGCAAGTTCAGGCTATGGCAACTCACAGACTATGACAAGATCATTTTTGTCGACTCTGATATAATTGTCCTTCGTAACATCGATTTTCTTTTCTATTTGCCTCAGTTGTCAGCTACAGGTATAGACATTGACAGATTTGGACTAGACACAGTTACGTTGCTGTAGAACTTATTGATTCTAAATCTTGAATTTGCTACTGCAGGTAACAGCAGGTCCATTTTCAATTCGGGACTAATGGTGATCGAGCCATCAAATTGCACGTTCGATATGTTCATGCAACGTACTAAAGATGTTATCTCATATAATGGAGGTGATCAAGGCTTCCTTAATGAAGTGTTTGTATGGTGGCATAGGTTACCAAGAAGGATAAATTTCTTGAAAGATTTTTGGACAAAAAAAAATGGTATTAGTCTTAAGGACCATTGGTATGGAGCAGATCCTCCAATTCTTTATACTATACATTATCTAGGATTAAAGCCATGGATGTGTTACAGGGACTATGATTGTAATTGGAACGTTCTTGAATATCATGAGTATGCGAACGATCAAGCACATTGGAGATGGTGGAAATTTCATGATACCATGGATGAGAAATTACAGAAATATTGTGGGTTGTCAAGATTGGACGTAATACGCTTGGAATGGATGAGGAACAAGGCTGAAAAATTGGGGTTCAAAAATGAACATTGGAAGATTAATGTTACTGATCCAAGACGGCTTGTTTGATTAATTAATTGGCTTTTTCAAACAATTCTTCTCCTTTTGTTGTTTTTTTCATTTTTTCCTTAAACTTCAGCCTTTTATACTACTTCAAGTGTTTTTCACAGAGAAATCTATGAACCTGCCTTATTCACACAATTTTATTTATACGTCCATAGAGGAATGGCTATTCTCTTGTTTTGGGACACATTGTTCGACCAAAAAGTGATAATTTTTGGTTAAACTAATTAATCAGTTATTAAGAAGGGTTAATCCTAGTTAAAGCTAACAACTTTAGATCTTAGGTGAATAGTATGAACAATGATGTAGCAGAATAAAACCACTATCAATAAATGTGTCAAGACACAGTAATATGTAAGAAACACCAAGTATTAAATAACATTAAATGACAATAAATGTAAATAAGTAGGGAGATTCACCCAATATTGAATAGGGTGAAGGATTCCTTTCTTTGACAATGATGAATGACAAGAATATGAGAGAATATTGTGCACTTTCTCGGATCTGATGGAAACGAAAATAGATAATCCACAAAAGATTGAATCTCTTCCAAAAGTAGTTCTTTGTATTTTTCTACAGAGCTTATCCTTTTTGAAGTGTTCTTATCATATAGACTATTACCTGCCTTTTTCCATCATCTCTCCTTATATTTATATGGAATATTCCCAAAGAACCCTAAAGTACCATCAAAGAGAATATTCCCTCTGAAGGTATCGGTACAAATCTACCGTTATTTCTAACTTCGCTACTCGGCCTCGGCGGTGATCGGTCTCTAGTTTGTTCGGTTCGTTCGATCACTGGTCGACACCGACCACACCGCTCATAATAATTTACGAGTCGTTCATAACGTCCTTCTCTGCACGACTTAATCCTCAATCTAATTTTGACCATAAACACGGGAGAAACACATCTAGTAAAGACATCTGCGTAATGCTATCATTCTTGTTATTTCTTTCTATATTTTGAAGAATGGAAATAAAAGACTGTTAGTTGAGCAACCATTTTTTAAGTCCACCTACAAAAACGAAAACTTCCTAGAACATATAGCAATCCAAAAGTCATAAAATTTAATTTTTTGTATAATGTTATAAAATACATATTATATTGATGTCCACTAATCAAATATAACTTCCACTATTCTTCTCCATTAACCTTTCACTACTTCTTACCATTATGGTTGTAACTCCCACACCTTCATAACCTCCTCCATGATCTTCCCCTATTATCTCTATAGTTAATACCATGTTCATGACATCCCTTTGTATTACCTATATCATCCTATAAATAGGGGGTTTGAGCATCAAATTGTATACATTTGAAAGAAATAAGAAGCTCTCATCTCTTGCTCTCTACATTCTTTTCTATTTTCTTGTTTTATATAATTATTTTGAGTTTAGTTTCTTAATACGTTATCAACATGAATTGTTATATTCTTATTATATTTTCTATACGAGATGAAAGCCTTCCATGGGAGCTACAACCTTGAATCAATTTGGTTGAGCCTGTGAAAATCTGCGCATTTCGTATGCCATAACAATGTTGTGTTTGCTTCTGTTATACAGGGAGTATCATTTTTCAATTGCCATGAATTCTACAATTAACTTACTTTAGTATTTAAGACTTTATTTAATTTGTGTTACTTAACAATTTAGTTTTTGTCACGACCCGAAATCCCACCTTCGGGCCATGACTGCGTCTAACGTTGAACCCGCTAGACAAGCCAACGTACACCATTACATTAACATATTAACACGGAAATAACATAAATACTAGAACAATATATATTCCTTTTTAAGTGCGAAAATAGATAACTTATGAACTAAATAAAAATACCAATAATACATTCCGTTAGCAATATCCCAGAACCTGGAGTCACTAACTCACGGACTGTCTATGAGATTACTAAATACAAGGTTTGAAGAAATAATACATAACTGTCTCAGAACTAAGAAAAAAACAAGACATAATAGAAAGATAAAGGTAGAAGAGACACCAAGGCCCACGAACGTCTGCGGGTCTACCTTGAAATCTCCGAAGTGGACTGAAGGGTACTCCCTCTATCAGTGTCCACCGGGTCCGGCTGCGGGATCTGCACAACATAAAAAATTGCAGGTGTAGCATCAGTACAACCGACCCCATGTACTGAGCAAGTGACGAGCCTAACCCCGGCCGAAGTAGTGGCGAGGCTAGACACGACAACGATAACCTACCTGTACAGTTCTACCAAAAATATAGCAGGGAAGTAACCGATATTTAACAAATAAGCAAGTAATATGGGAACAAGTAAGGGGGCAACAAGTATGAAGCAAAATGAGATATCGAGTACAATAAATAAACAGATAAATGAATGAAACGGCATCACCCTTCGTTCTTTTCCTCTCGTCCTCACGATGCAACAAGTAAATATATGAGATGAATGCAATAATAAATGAAATGAATGGCACGACATCACCCTTCGTGTTTTACTCTCTTCCTCACAGTACAATAATGAATGAATAAATGAAATGAATGGCACGGCATCACCCTTCTTGCTTTTACTCTCTTCCTCACATTGCAATAATAAATAAATGAAATGAATGGCACGGCATCACCCTTCGTGCTTTTACTCTCTTCCTCACAATGCGATAAGTAAATAACTGAATGAATGATATGAATGAATGGCACGACATCACCCTTCGTTCTTTACTCTCTTCCTCACCCAAGTAATATCAACAATAAATAACAACTTGGCAAGGAAAACAATTACCGAACTTTCAATTCATAACCACCCGACATGGGGAATAACAACTAGAATCAACACATTTGCCCGGCAAGGGTCTCAGCTATAACCAATTCCTCACAAGTACATAACTTAATGATTTGGGTCCTCCACTAGGACATCACAACACAATTCTTAATCAAGTAGTCTCCACAGTTACACAATTTTCCAAATGAACTACTTCATAACACAATAATCATTGAGGTAATAACAAATAATTAAGCAAAACGGACTCACGGGCATACTTGACACACAATGCATAGGTACTCGTCACCTCACCTATGCATTGGACATGATAAAACACATAGCACATAGGGCACAATACCTATTCCCTCACCAAAGTTAGGCAAGACACTTACCTCGGGTCCAAGAATAGCAATTCAAGCCTCTAATACCGCCTTTCCTTTTGAATTCAACTCCGAAACGACAATATCTAGACATAATTAACTAAAATACATCAATAATGACTCAATAATTCAATCCCATAGTCTAATTATCCATTTTCTAGCATTCTTCCAAAAATACCAAAATTTGACCCCGGGCCCGCTTGGTCCAAACACGAGTCTCGGACCAAAACCCGATCACCCATTCCCCCACGAGTCCAAATATATAATTTGTTTTGAAATCCGACCCTAAATTGAGGTTGAATTACCCAAAATCCCATAAACCCTAACTCTGCCCAAAACCCCTATTTTCTACTTTGATTTTAGGATTTTAGGCCTAAATTCTTGTGATTAGGGAAGGAAAATGGAAGAAATTGGTGTTATGAAGACTTACCCAAATGGTTATGGAGGAGAAAATGGCTTGGAAGTCTTCAATGGGGGTTGGAGAAGAAGGAGTAGGTGAAAAATTATGAAATCCCGTATGGTATTCTGTTTTTGACATCTTAAAATCACTGGGCGAATTTGCCCTTCGCGTTCGCGGGCCACTGGCTGCGTTCGCGAAGGGTTAGCTGCTGGGACCTACGCGTTCGCAGAGCTAGGGCCACGTTCGCGAAGGCTTGAATTCCTAAGCTTCCTTGTTCGCGAGCCTACGCCCGCGTTCGCGAGGAACAACGTTACCCATCCCCCAGACCTCACCATAACCCTACGCGTACGCACCCCTGGGGACGCGTTCGCGTAGAGACACCATCCTGTGTTCCGCGTTCGCGTATCCCTCTACGCGTTCGCGTAGAGTAAAACCCAGGCCACCATAATTTACCCTTCGCGTTCGCGAGCCCTTGGCCGCGTTTGCGAAGGGTATTACACCAGACACCAGCAAATCATCAAAAACACCAGATTTTTCCACTTTGCACACCCCGTTAACTACCCGAAGCTCACCCTATCCCTCGGAGCTCAACACCAATGATACACACGACTCCCAAATCATACTACAGACTTATTCAAGTACTAAAACCACCGAGACAACATAAAAATCAATGAATTAAACACCAAAATCTATGAATATCCTCAAAAACCTCATTAACCTTTAACTTTTCCATTTTCGATCCGAAACACATCAAATCAAGTCCGTTTTACACCAAACTTTACATATAACACATATTAAACCTGTTCCGGGCTCCGAAACCATAATACAGGCCCGGTATCACAGATTTCAAATCAAATTCCATTTTCAAAAGTCTTTATTATTTTCAGAAAACAATTTTCTTTAAAAATTTATTTCTCGAACTTGGGACCTCGGAATTCGATTCGGGCATACGCCCAAGTCCTATATTTTCTTATTGACCCTCCGGGACCGTCAAATCACGGGTCCGGGTCCATTTACCAAAAATGTTGACCAAAGTAAATTGTATTCAATTAATTACTGCAAATTCAACTTACTATCAAACTTTCACATAAAGGCTTCTCGGCTACGCATACGGGCTACGCACGCATATCGAGGTGAGATTAACTGAGGCTTTTGAGGCCTCGGAACACAAATTTAGTTAAATTGGCACAGGATGACCTTTTGGGTCATCACAGTTTTATTTGTGCAGATGTATACATATGGAGTACCTGCTTTCGCGTGACAAACAAGAGCATATTACGATGCCTTGACATCATCTTCCATATGTACTGCTCCGACAATTTGCAAGCCAAGATCATGAAATTGTTAATTATTGAGAAGGTTTCTAATTAATCTTAAAAATAAAAACAAATTAAATTTATGTTGTGGTCCAAATATATTTTGTATGACTAAGATAGTTTTATTTCCTTTATATTTGATCATGTCGTTGTTCATGAAAAGATCAATGTGAACTTTCATTAAAGTTCGGGAAAAAAATAATTGATTATTAGAAAGTAGTATATCATGAAAAGCTCATGGGTGAGTCCATTTAGACTTATAATGCCATTGTATAAGGGTAAGATACCGGGTTTGAGTCCTGGTGTACTATGATGATAAGAGTTAGATTTGAGTCCCAACTCATTATGTCCTAACATGCCTTTATATGGGTAAGGCGTTGGGTTTTAGTCTCAATGCACCGTATTGGTGATATAATGATGACTAAGGATAAATAATGTGTTTTTCATGAAAAATCATGAACCTTGTCCCACTTGATTCGCACCATTCTTGAAGTGAATATGGTAGCGGGGCATAATAAGTCTAAATAAAGACAATTGGTTGACTAATGAACGTGGGCGTGCCAAAAATCAAATAGTAACAGTCATCATTATGGTAATTGTAAAAAGGAGAACAATAAGGGTTCTCAAAATAATCCTTCGAAGGTGAAGGAAAAGTATCAATGTGGTCTGTTAATACGAGACACGCTCAGACGATTATAGTCCATTTTTTAAAAGTATGTGACTTGTGATAAGTATTGTAAATGCAGACTCATTCTAAAAGTGATAATATATATGTGATAAAAATTATGCATATTATGCATGTTTGGTTAAATACCACAACTCACCTCTAAGGGAGGTTTGAGAGAAATAATGATAATGAATATTACAATGCGGTTACATGAACATGTCATTGGTCGCGTACATATGGTACGCCATTGCCGTGTCTTATAAAATATTATTAAAGGCAAAATTAAAGCAATAAATGATTTTGCTTTTGATGATTTTGACCATGACAATTATTATGATATGGTTTTCTCCGTGAAGTAGATATTCACCATATGGATGGTGTGACGAAAGATCTTGTAGTACAAAACTAATTAAGAGCTCCGGAAGAGCGAATTTGTTGCCATCCGGATTAATGAAATTGTTCTTGACATTATTATTGTAGTAACTCTCAAAAGAAACTTTTTGAGTTTCAAATGTACTAGCCAAAGTGGTTGGCATATTGAGACTATAAATTAAAGGAAAATTGAATATCTTCATATTACTATAATCATACCGGGTAAATATAAAAAGTTACCCGATTTTTCTTCTATTTGTACTAACAAGTATAAGCATGATAATGGAATCACATGCCACAAGTAAACTAGAGGTTTACTGAAACAAATATTAGTTGGCATGATCGGTTGACCATTGATGTTCTATACTTCAATACCACACAAGAGGAGGGGGGGAGGTGATTTGTGTGGTGTCTAATTTTTCGAGTGTTGTCTTACAAGAAGAACGTGGTTCTTCTTGGTGTTCTAACTTCTACTGTTGCGGAATGATAAATGTAGTAAAGTAAAAACACAGATATTTTTACGTGGAAAACACATGGCTCAAAAGGTGAAAAAACCACGACCTACAAGGGGGGGGGGGTGATTTGTGTGGTGTCTAATTTTTCGAGTGCTGTCTTACAAGAAGAACCTGGTTCTTCTTGGTGTTCTAACTTCCACTGTTGCGGAATGATAAATGCAGTAAAGTAAAAACACAAAGATTTTTACGTGGAAAACACCTGGCTCAAAAGTTGAAAAAACCACGACCTACTCCTCAGTAGGATTTTCCCAAACTCTTCACTACAACTCTGAGCCAAACAACATTTACAAAATAAAATCTTTTGTAAACCGAGGACTAACTCTAATCCCTTTGTAGCAACTGAGCCTCTAGCTAATTGCGACAAGCTTCAAGTTAACTCTAACTTGAACAGTGTGTACCTATTACAATTGCTTCTAAGAAAGCTTAAAGATACAATATTAAATCACCTACTACAACCAACTATACTTGAAAGATAAACAGATGGAACTGGTTCTTCTAGCTAGTCAGTAGCCTTTGTGTCGCACAAGGATTCTGCTTGCAAAATATCTCTGGGAATTTTGCTTTCAATTCTTGTTTCACGTCTGCCTTTGTGCGATCTCTCCTTCAGTAGGAATACTTCAACATTATATAGCGCCAGTAGTTGAGATGTTCTTGTTTAGTTCCAATGCAACTCTTCCTTGGTGGAAGAGTTTGTGTTTATCTCAACTTCTTTCCTTTGTTACTGTCCTTGCTGAACTCGAACTTTGACCTCTCATCAATTTGCAACCTTTTTGCATTAGGAGACAATCTTCTTGGTTTACGGATAATTCACAATCACATTTATCTCCTGTACATAGACGGTTCTTGTGCCACTGGGACAGTTCAAGTATGTTTGCCCTGATGGACCTGGTTCAACTGAGTAGACATTTGTCAATCTTCAAAACCATGCAGAGACTTAGGTCAACAAATTCCCCCTTTTTGATGATGACAAACTCCGTGCTTAACCATGTATACACTTCAAACACTTTGTATGGTTTTAAGCATTTATCATAGAGAAACCAGATTCATTAGGTTATAAATATCACAACAGTTTGAAACTGAATTTGAAAAGAATAAAAGCACATTTCTTCCCCCTTTTGGCATCATCTAAAAGTTGCAAAATGATAAACTTACCAGAATTTGTTAACAAATACTCATGGCCATTGAGGCAACTGCAGGTGCAAACATGATTTAATCATCAAAAGAAACCAATAAATGTAAGCTACGTAAGAAACTGAGACAAAGTCAATAACTAACACAAGCAGAATTCATTGATTAGTCAGTAATCAAACACCATACACAGAAAGAACTAAAAAAGTCATAACCATGAGCAAAACATAAAAAAAACATAAATAGAACAAATCCCTAACTGGGCAATGAGGGGTTTTTGGTGGATATGGACATCCTAAGGTTTGGTAGGGGCAGATAAGGTTGGGTTCTTTGCTTGAAGGAGAGAAAGAATTTGTTGAAGAACACCTTCATTTTTCTCCTTCTCCTTTTCTAGTTCAACTCTGAGAGCATCCCGCTCAGTTTCCACCTCATGGAGGCGAGATTTCAATCTAAGGATCTCTGCATCCTTTATCTCTCCTTCCTGCACCAATGAACTAACTTTGCTATGGACTGGATGCTTCCCAGATGAACCAGGTTCATCCTCAGGAACATTGACAAGATAATCACATGTCAGCAAAGTGTTCTTCCCAAAATAGTCCTTAGCATTAGCCATCTCAGCTTTCTTCATAGGAACCTCAAAATGGGTAAGCACAGCCGTCAGAATAAAGCCATAAGGAATAGCATGTGCTTTGGTTCCATTTACAACTCTGTCCAAGAGCTGAATGATGAAAGATGGCTAGTTAATCTGCTTACCCCTATACAAGCATTCCATAAGCGTTAAGTCCATATAGCTTGCAATGTGCCTTCTCTCTTGTCGTGGCAGCAAGAACTTGATCACGAATTCAAAGAATAACTTGTGATGGGGCCTCATTTCACTTTTGAACACTGGTATGGGCTCAGCTTTCTCCTCATTCTCACAAAAGAATCTGGTAATGTTGAGAGCTGAGGCCATTCCATCAAGACTAGGCCATCTTTGCCTAGTGTAGTCATCGTAGCCCTCAGCAGGTATGTTCAGAATCTCTCCCAATTCTTTTGCATCAAAAGTGATCTGAATTCCTTTGACTGTGGAGGTTACCCTGCCAATTTTGACACTTGCATTGGCCATAAACTCCACTATTTCGTTCCTTGCCAGCCTTCCTTCCAGGTGAAGGACCATGTCCTTCCACCCCTGCACATCCAGCATATCCAGCAGATACAGCATCCCAGGTTCATCAAGAGCTTTCACCAGCTTCCCTTTCAGAATTGTACGCTTGCCAAACTTGGTGAGTTTGTCAGATTTCTCACCAGACATCTCCTCTTCTCCTCCACTCCATTCTTTTTCTTCTTCAACAACAACCTTCACTTTCTTGGCCTTGGACCTGGACCTTTTAGCAGTGCTTGAGGGTGTGGCAGACACAACAGCTGACTTCTTTGAAGAAGCCTTAGCCTTCTTGGGCTTGGGTGTCTCAACCACAACAGGAGAAGACTGCTCTTCATGATGGACCAGGTCCATCGTATCATCATCAACAATTATAGCCTCAATAGGATCTCCTACCTTTGCCTTTCCCTTTGAAGCTTTCTTTTTCTTGCTCTCTCTCAAAGCCCTTTCTAACTCTTCTTCACCTTGTCGAACAGCACTTCATGTAGCACGAACTTTTGGGGCAGGAGCATTAACAGACACAGAAGCTTTCCTTTTCTTTGGAGGAACTGGGGTAGTGACTCTCTTGAAGGTTTGAGATTTCTTCTTTTTGGGGTTATAAGACTCACCCAGCTTCCTCAGCATCTCAGCCAGTGTCTCCTCGATAGATGAACCAGGTTTATCTGCTGATTTTCGTAAGCTCTCTAGACCAGTTGCTTCTTCCTCAACAACACTTCCCCATAAACTAGTGACACCTTCTTCAACAATCTCAGGAACGGGACCACAAATAGCCAAAGTGGTACCGTCCTCCCCAACCGCCCATACAAAACTTCCTTCTCCCTCTCTCTCAAGAATTTTATCTTTCCCCAATTTTCTCCGCCTATCCGGCACTTCGACATCAACAACTAACCCAACCAACACAAACCTGTTTTCAGTAGTAGCAGTTTCAGAATTAACTTCAAGATTACCTTGCTCAGAACTGGATGAACCTGATGCTTCATCCTCATAGCGGATTTGAAGGATTCACTTGAAGATTCAGACTCAGTAACCTCGCTGTCTTTAAGAATTTCCTCCAAGAATTTTGCACGAGAGCCAGAAGCAACAGATTCCATGGCAAGAACTTTCACTCTTCGTGCCCTGGGGGCTGGAGTAGGGTTAGATGTGGGTTCAAGAACTGGAGGGTTTTAAGGAGTTGAAGATCTGACTGGAGATTCTGAACTGTATACATATGAGGAATTCGACTCAGAGTCTTCACGTCCTCAATCGTAGTCATGTATGGATGATGAAGAGGAAGAAGAGGCAGGGGTGGTGAGACATTGTTATGAACAGTTTTTGGAAGAAGAGACGAAGATTTGATCCGTTTTGATTTTAGAAGAATGATAAACTTGGTTCGACTTGTTATGTTATTAAGAGGGGAGGTAATGATTGCCCTTTTATAAGATGTGGCTGTGAATTATACAACGGTCAGACTTAGTAATT
Organism: Nicotiana undulata; assembly: GCA_005239495.1. Taxonomy (NCBI): domain Eukaryota; kingdom Viridiplantae; phylum Streptophyta; class Magnoliopsida; order Solanales; family Solanaceae; genus Nicotiana; species Nicotiana undulata. The sequence continues at coordinate 31,572 of ML278359.1, forward strand.
AAGTGGAAGTCTAAACGTTGTAGGACTGACATTGATTAGACGGTTATGAGTCCCCTAAATCTAGACTAATTAAGTAGCGATGGGACTTCTTGGAACTGGTTCATTTTGGGATAAGTACAAAGAATTTGAAACGAACCAAATATAGATAGAGTCCTGCTCATGTGTGACTAATTATTTCAATAAATGTATGGAGATGAGCACGTACCTTGTCCGTCAGATGAACCAGCAGCGATGAACCAAGTTCATCGTGTTAGAGTATTTAGATATGCCTCAATTTACAAAGATAGAAAAACATCATTAGCAACCAGGGAATCATATTAATACATGGCAAGAGAGTATGGCAGTAAAGTCATGATACTGAGCAATGATTAGTCTGGTTGATTATCTATGTTAGTGTTTCTAGCCAATTTTTTTTTTTTATTTTTGTTTTTCAATTAGGTGATCTTAATCATCCCTAATTCAAATCGGTTTCTCTCAAAATTCTCCCTACTCAGTGCTTTAGTAAAGATATCTGCAATTTGCTTGTCAATAGAACAAAATTCAATTGAGATCATTCCCTTTTCATAGTTATCCCTAAGGAAGTGGTGTCTAACATCTATGTGCTTAGTTCTCTTATGATGAACTGGGTTCTTGGTCATACTAATTGCACTTGTGTTATCATAGAAAATAGGAATGCATCCCACATCTATATCAAAGTCCATGAGTTGTTGCTTGATCCACAGCAACTGAGCACAACATGAGGTTGCACCCACATATTCAGCCTCAGCAGTAGACAAAACTACCGAATTTTGTTTCTTGGTGGCCCAAGACACAAGGCAGGAGCCCAAAAAGTGAGCCATGTCTGAAGTACTTTTCCTGTCAACCAGGAAACCCGCATAATCAGCATATCCTACAAGGTCGAAATTACTACCTTTAGGATACCAAAGGCATAAATCAGTGGTGCCTTTCAGGTATCTCAAAATTCTCTTCACTGTAGTCAGGTGGGACTCCTTTGGATTTGCCTGAAACCTAGCACACAGTCCTACACTGAACATAATATCAGGTCTACTGGCAGTGAGATATAATAGAGACCCAATCATCCCTCTGTATAGCTTCTGATCAACTGATGAACCAGGTTCATCCACATCCAATTTTGTAGTTGTGGCTATGGGGGTGTCTATTTCCTTTGAGTCTTCCATTTTAAATTTCTTGAGCAATTCTTTCACATACTTTTGTTGATGGATCATTGTTCCATTTGAGTTTTGCTTGATTTGCAAGCGTAAGAAGAAGTTTAGCTCACCCATCATACTCATCTCAAACTCACTCCCCATAAGCATAACAAATTTCTTACTCAATTTTTCAGAAGTCTCCCAAATATGATATCATCCACATATATTTGCACAACCAGGAGTTCTTTACCCTTTTCCTTTAAGAACAAGGTGCTGTCAATTTTGCCTCGTTTGTACCCATGTTCTAGCAGGAATTTTGATAGCCGCTCATACCATGCTCTAGGTGCTTGTTTGAGACCATAGAGAGCCTTGTCAAGTTTGTATACGTGGTCAGGTGACTCCTTGCTTTCAAAACCTGGAGGCTGTTTGACAAATACATCTTCCTTCAGATAGCCATTGAGAAAGGCACTCTTAACATCCATCTGATGGAGAGTGAATTCCATGTGTGCAACAAATTCTATAAGAAGTCTGATTGCCTCTAGTCTTGCCACAGGGGCAAAGGTCTCATCATAGTCAATTCCCTCTTCTTGACTGTATCCTTGAACAACCAGTCTAGCCTTGTTTCTTGTAACAGTTCCATCTTCATCGAGCTTGTTCCTGAAGACCCACTTTGTGCCAATTACTTATCTGTCTAGTGGTCTGGGTACTAAGTGCCATACTTGACTTCTTTCAAATTGATTCATCTCCTCTTGCATGGCATTTACCTAGTCAGCATCCTGTAGGGCTTCACCAATGTTCTTTGGTTCAATCAAGGATAGAAAGGCATCAAACGCACACAGATTTTTCAAGGAGGATCTTGTTTTGATTCCAGATGTCAAATCTGTTATGATGTTCTCAAGAGGGTGAGAACTCTGGTATCTGTGTGGTTTGAGCACCAATTGTTCACTTCTAGATAGTTCCATAGTGTCTTATTGTTGTGGAACAGGATCAGGGCCAGGGTGCAGATGTTGAGTTCCCCCTGTCATGTTGCTTGGGGTAGTTGGACCTGGTCCATCACCTGTTCCATCTTCCATATTTGCTTCAATGTGTACACTGATTCTCACCAGTCCAAGCTCCTCGTCTTCTTATTTTTGTCTCTCAGAAAGAGTGTTAGTTTCATCAAAGACAACATGCACACTCTCTTCTACACACATAGTTCTTTTATTGTACACTTTATAAGCTTTGCTATGTGATGAATATCCCAAGAATACTCCCTCATCACTTCTGGGATCAAATTTACCTAGGGAATCTTTGCCATTATTGTGCACAAAGCACTTGCATCCGAAAGCCCTAAGGTGGGATATGTTGGGCTTTCTCCCTTTAAGTAATTCATAAGGAGTTTTCTCTACCTGAGGCTTGGTCATGCATCTATTTATTATGTAGCATGCAGTGTTTATTGCTTCTGCCCAGAAGCTGTGGGGTAGTTTTCTAGAAAGAAGCATGGTTCTTGCCATCTCTTCAAGAGTTCTATTCGTTCTTTCAACAACCCCATTTTGCTATGGGGTTCTAGGGGTAGAAAAGTTGTGATTGATAATGTTCATCACAGAACTCAGCAAACTTTGCATTCTTCAAATTCAGTACCATGATTAGATCTTATTGATGCTAGTTGATTTCCTAACTGATTTTGAGTTTTCTTAACAAATGAGGTGAACATATCAAATGATTCATCCTTAGATGTCAGAAACAAGGTCCAAGTGAACCTTGAATAGCCATCAACTAGCACCATTACATATTTCTTACAACCTCTGCTCAGAGTTCTCATAGGACCACATAGGTTCATATGAACCAGTTCCAACGTCCTGGTGGTATTGACCATTTTCTTACTTTTGAAAGAAGATCTTACATGCTTCCCCCTTGCACATTCTTCACAAACTTTGTCTTCCTTGAACTTAATGTTAGGAAGCCCTACTACTAAGTCTTTAGAGACTAGTTTGTTTAGCTGATTTAGACTTGCGTGACCAAGTCTTTTGTGCCACAGGAGGGGATCACTGTCCAACACACTTAAGCAAGTGAGTTCATTTTCAGATAGTGTGGACAAGTCTATTACATAGATATTATTCATTCTCTTTCCCTGCAAAACAATCTTGTCAATAAGCAAGTTGATCACAAAATATTTTGTGGAAGTGAAAGCGACAAGGTTACCTCTGTCACACAATTGTGACACATTGATCAGGCTATATTTCAAGCCATCTATCAGGTACACATGTTCGATGGAACGTGTTTCATCCTTACCTACTTTTCCAACCCCAATTATTTCACCTTTCTTTCCATTTCCAAAGGAGACATTTCCTCCTTTAAGGCTTTAAAGTGAAAGGAACTGTTCCTTGTTCCCTGTCATATGCTTTGAGCAGCCATTATCCAAATACCAAATTTGGCTGCTTCCTCACACTTGAACCTACAAAAAGAAATCAGGGGTTAGTTTTAAGAACCCAAACTAGTTTGGGTCCTTTTCTATGAGAGAATGGATGAATCAAGCTTTTTCTGGCCCAATTTGGTGGCCAGTTTTTCTTTTTAACAAAACTCTCATTTCTTCGACTGGCCTGCTCCTTTGCAGTACACTCAATTTTATAGTGGCCAGTCTTACCACAATGGGTGCAAATTTTATTCTCAGGGAGAGTGAGATACTTGCTTTTGGGATCCCACTTGGGCAATTGACTCCCAAAGCCAAGCCCTCTCCGGTTGCTACTATGATTCTCTTGAAGCCATGTCAAGGCATACATCTTATCTTTGCCAAGTTCTTCTTTAAGTGTTCTTATCTGTTCATCCTTGGCATACATCTTATCTTTTAGTTTTCCCATATTTTCTTCTAACATGATATGAGAATGATCAACAACCTTTTTACTGGATCCTAGCTTCAGTTTTAAGTTTTCAGATTTTAGCTCTAGAATATCAGTTTCAAGTGGATGAACCTGGTTCAACAAGACAATGTTTTTCTTTTCAGATTCACTTACTCTGATTTCCAGGTTCATGCATTTTGCTTTTAGCATTGCACATTCTTTAGAGATTTGATCCTTCTCTTTGGTTGTTTCTTCAGAATCATCCATGAAATCAAGTAGCAACTCAGAGAGTTTTCCTTAGATAGGAACTTTATTTTGTTTTTAAGGTGGGGATACTTACCTCTGGTTCTTCATGTGATTCCTCATCAGATTCTTCAATTGCCATGAGCGCCTGATCTTCAGTTTCACCATCTTCTGATTCTTCATTTGAATTTTCCCCCCAAGCAGTAACCATAGCTTTTGTTGTGGTTTTCTTGGGTTGGACCAGTTCTTTCTTCCTGTTCCTTATTTTGTATCTCTCCTTTTTCCATTCCAATTCCCACTGAGGACAGTTCTTGATAAGGTGGTCAGTTTTTCCACACTTGTAGCATCCCTCGTTGGTTGGCTTTTTGGAGTTTTTTCTTTGTTGTAATTTCCTCCTCTAGAGATGCCCTTCTTCCTCATGAGAAAATTTCTGAATTCTTTGCTAATCATGGCCATATCATCTTCCTCAAGATATACTCCATCAGTGATCCTCAGTGCTAGACTCCTCTCCTTATTTGGACCATCCATCTTCATTATCTGCCTTCTAAGTTCATAAACAGTAAGGTTTCCAATTAGCTCGTCCAATCTGAGGGTTGCCATATTTTTGGATTCCTGGATAGCAGTGATNCGATCCGAATTATATCGGATCGGATTCGGATTTTAAAGTTTGGATCGGATCGGATTTCGGATCGTAAATACCTCAATGTTGCAAACTAATATGTATATTTTCTTTGTAAAAGAGGCAAAGCATTAAGAAAAATTCATGTTTATACAATTATGAGAGTACTATGGTGCCAATATAGCTAACTCTAATAATTGTAAAGGTAATAACTTGGAGGAAGATGTAAAAAAAGTACTGACTATCCGAAATTAAAGTATAGTATTTATACATTGCCTAATAATTTCGGATTTCGGATCGGATCGGATTAAAATATACCAATCCGAATCCGATCCGAAATCCGAAATTTTTATAAACACAATCCAAAATCCGGTCCAATCCAAAATCCGAAATCCGAAATTGAATGGATCGGTTCGGATTTCGGATATCCGATCCAAATGAACAGCCCTACAAGAGACTTAAGTTCATTTGTCAAGGTTGTGAACCTTGTGTACATCTCTTGGATTGTCTCACCTTCTTTCATAGTAAAGTTTTCATACTGAGAGTATAGTACAGTACCTCTTGATCTTTTTACCTGAGGTGTTCCTTCATGGGCTACTTGCAAGGTATCCCAGATTTCTTTGGCATTGGTGCAGCTTTGGATTCTGCTATACTCATTTGGACCTAGTCCACACACTAGCCACGTTTCTGCCTTTGCATTCTTCTCCTATTTCTTCAGATCCTCAGCAGTGCAGTCAGCTGTAGTCTTTGGTACATCTAGATCTTCAGCAGTCTTCTTCATGGTAGCTAGAGGACCATTAGTGACTATGTCCCAGAGTTCATAGTCTTCTCCGATCAGGTGGTCCTTCATCTTGTTCTTCCAACAGGAGTAATACTGGCCATTGAAGAGTAGTGGCCTTGCGATTGATTGACCCTCCCAGTTTCCAGTAGGTGCACTCATTTTGATCTTTTCCAAGGTGTTAGACTTTTCAAGGATAACCTGCTCTAATACAATTTGATGTTCTATACTTCAATACCACACAAGAGGGGGGGGGGGTGATTTGTGTGGTGTCCAATTTTTCGAGTGTTGTCTTTCAAGAAGAACCTAGTTCTTCTTGGTGTTCTAACTTCTACTGTTGTGGAATGATAAATACAGTAAAGTAAAAACACAGAGATTTTTACGTGGAAAACATCTGGCTCAAAAGGTGATAAAATCACGACCTACTCCTCAGTAGGATTTTCCCAAACTCTTCACTACAACTCTGAGCCAAACAACATTTACAAAATAAACTCTTTTGTAAACTGAGGACTAACTCTAATCCCTTTGTAGCAACCTAGCCTCTAGCTAATTGCAACAAGCTTCAAGTTAACTCTAACTTGAACAGTGTGTACCTATTACAATTGCTTCTAAGAAAGCTGAAAGATACAATATTAAATCACCTACTACAACCAACTATACTTGAAAGATAAACAGATGGAACTGGTTCTTCTAGCTGGTCAGTAGCCTTTGTGTCGCACAAGGATTCTGCTTGCAAAATCTCTCTGGGAATTTTTCTTTCAATTCTTGTTTCACGTCTGCCTTTGTGCGATCTCTCCTTCAGTAGGAATACTTCAACATTATATAGCGCCAATAGTTGAGATGTTCTTGTTTAGTTCTAATGCAACTCTTCCTTGGTGGAAGAGTTTGTGTTTATCTCAACTTCTTTCCTTTGTTACTGTCCTTGCTGAACTCGAACTCTGACCTCTCATCAATTTGCAATATTTTCGCATTAGGAGACAATCTTCTTGGTTTATGGATAATTCACAATCACATTTATCTCCTGTACATAGACGGTTCTTGTGCCACTGGGACTGTTCAAGTATGTTTGCACTGATGGACCCGGTTCAACTGAGTAGACATTTGTCAATCTTCAAAACCATGTAGTGACTTGGGTCAACAACCATCCCGGTTCATATAGCAATCCAAAAGTCATAAAAATTTAATTTTTTGTATAACAATTTTATCTAAGATGGGCACTTTTCATATGACTCTTGAATATCGGGACCTTAACATATCTATTTAAATTCTATAGAATTACAATATTAATCATGTGACTTCACATTATCACAGAGAGTTCTTTAGGTGAAGAAGAATTCATTTAATATTGATTTGGGGAATGGAGTTCTGATCGGGTGCTTTTATTTAATATGATATTGCGTCAACCATCTATCTATACTATATTAAAAGCACGAAGGTCCTTAGCTAAACGCCGATTGCCTTTTTTGCCCCTTTCAAATTGTATACGATCGAAACCGGGTATGTCTGATTTCGTAGGCTCGAAGAGGTGCCTCGAAAATAAGCCCATAATGGATATGGCTCGAGCTCGATGACAGATTATGAAGTGTGAAGATCGAAGCGCTCGATGAGGATCGAGACCGAGCGTGATCGGCGTCGAGTAACGGAATGACGAGATATTAGCAACCGATCAAAGATCTCGGAAGAAATTAAATCAAGCGGTTATTGACATCAATCATGAGATTTATTTCCGTTATTAGAGTTGTACCTTATTTAGGATTCATCTATTATACAAAGAGGGACCCCATTCATTTGTAAATCATCATAGATTCAGTGATAAAATAATATACATGATGCTCTCTATTTACTTATTATTCATTGTTGTTCTTTACTGTTCTTACAACTTGATCTCGAGGATATCCCGAATCGAGGTCGATACATTGCTACAACACTAATTTGATTTATTTTGTCGTTCAATTTATTTATTTAATTCATCATGTATCAATTGATATTGAATTAGATCATGCATCCTTAAAACTACAATACAAGTTTAATTGTTACTCGAAGTTTAGGGTAAACAGTATGGAGCCCACCGTGGGGCTAAGGATAATAGTGGTTGTTCAGTACTGATTCTGATCAAACATATTATTTTACGCTTGTTCTTGTCAAGAATTTTTTCTTTCAGGTTGAAACATGTCAAACTCACAGAATGCATCCACACACGGTGACAATGGCCTCGGACTTCACGGGTAAAACGAGAATGTTATTACTTCAGGAATCGAGGTGCCACATGCTGATCTCGGAGGAGCACCGCCCATCAACTCGGTCGACGTCAGCTCGCACGTTTCTCTGAATGCGGACCTAGGCACCGATCTCGAAGGGAGTGTACGCGGAGAAGGCCGAACTGATGACCGAGGTACACAGGGTAGAGGAGACAAAGGAGTTAGTCTCCAAGTAATATTCGAAATGCTTCAGGCTCAACAAACCGCCATTTCTTAGTTACAAAATCAGCACAAAGCTCCAAATAGGGTCGAGCAGTAGATGACTCGTCATACCGAGCCAGTACCGAAAAGATCGGGTGATAACACATTGGCGATTGATCCTGCTGTAATAAAGATGCTCGAGAAGCTCACCAAGAGAATTGAATCAGGCAAGAAAAAAATCGAAGCCAATGATAAAAAGGTGGAGACTTAGAACTCCCGAGTTGACAAGATATCGGGGGCATCACCGATCTTGAAAGGAATGAATTCGAAGAAGTTTGTGCAAAAACCATTCCCTCCAAGTGCGGCTCCGAAGCCCATTCCACAGAAGTTCTGTATGCCTGACATACCCAAATATAACGGGACCACTGACCCCAACGAGCATGTTACCTCTTACACATGCGCCATTAAGGGTAATGATTTAAAGGACGACGAGATCGAGTCTGTGTTGCTGAAAAAGTTCCGGGACATCCTGTCAAAGGGAGCTATGATTTGGCATAACAACCTGCCACCAGATCCCATCGATTCATTTTCTATGTTGGCGGATTCCTTCGTAAAAGCACATGTCGGTGCCATAAAGGTCGCAACAAGGAAACCGGACCTCTTCAAGGTGAGACAGAGGGATAATGAGATGCTAAGGGAGTTCGTGTCTCGATTCCAAATGGAACACATGGAGTTGCCACCGGTCACAGATGATTGGGTCGTTCAAGATTTTACACAAGGGTTGAATGAATGGAGTTCGATAGCATCACGACAGTTGAAGGAAATTCTCATTGATTACCTAGTTGTAACTTGGCCAGATGTTCACAATCGATATCAATCGAAGATCAAGGTCGAAGATGGCCAATTGGGAGCCCCTTCCGATTTAGTACATCCAAACCGATCGACATGTAAAAACCATAGGGACATCGATAGAGAGCCAAGGCCGAATAAAGATTGATACCAGCCATATATTGCAGATCGAAGGAATAACGGTCCGGGACGCAAACTCCGCCCAGAATGAGCGAAGTAGCGATCGAGGGCAGAATGCTTGGAGACATATGAGTAAAATTGGCTTCGACAAGTATGTGGATCCCACAGAGGCACCTCGTCTATCGGAGTACAATTTCAGCGTCGATGCATTGGGTATTGTATCGGCTATCGGAAGGATCAAAGACACTAGATGACCCAGACCTATACAGACTGATCCTTCTCAAAGGAACCCGAATTTAATGTGTAAGTATCATAGCACACACATTCATAGGACCGAAGATTGCAAGCAATTGAGGGAGGAGGTAGCATGTCTATTCAACGAGGCCACCTTTGAGAGTTCCTCAGCGGTCGAGCTAAGAATCACTTTAGGGAAAGGGACAACAACAGGAAGAATGAACAAGAAGAACCTCAACATGTCATTCATATGATCGTCGGTGGGGTCGACATTCCACAAGGACCCATATTCAAACACACTAAGGTGCCAATCACTAGAGAGAAACGGACTCATGATTATGTGCTCGAAGGCACTTTATTATTCAATGACGAAGAATCAGAAGGCATTTCTCAGCCACACAATAACGCTCTGGTAATTTCTATCTTGTTAAATAAAATTCAAGTTAAGCGTGTTTTAGTGGATCCAGGTAGCTTGGCAAACATCATCATATCGAGGGTCGTGGAGCAGCTCGGCCTTCAGGACCAAATTGTACCTGCATCTCGAGTCCTTAATGGCTTCAATATGGCCAGTGAAACAACTAAGTGGGAGATTACCCTACCGGTGAACGTGGCCGTGACCATCCAAGATACTAAGTTCCATGTCATCGAAGGCGACATGAGATTAATGCACTGCTCGGAAGGCCTTGGATCCACAAAATGAGGGTGGTACCGCCAACCCTCCACCAAATGATGAAGTTCCCGACAACGGATGGTGTAAAAATCGTATACGGAGAACATCATGTTGCAAAGGAAATGTTTGCGGTCGATGAAGTAACACTGATCTCGACACTATCGACCTCACAAAAATTGAGCACCAAAAGTACAAGCGGCCAAATAGCAATCACCGCCCCCAGCCTCGACCGAATCAGAAAAACAGGTAGTAGATGCAGAAGAGGAGGAGGACTTTCTAACCCCTCAGACCTTTATTGTTCCCGAAGATTCGGATGCCACCAAATCAACGGTCGAAGAGCTGGAACAGGTTATACTGATCGAGTACCTGCCCGAGCGAAAGGTATACTTGGGAACGGGATTAACTCCTGAACTCAAGAAAAAACTTATTCAATTTCTTATTGACAACATAGACTATTTTTCATGGTCCTATTTAGACATGAGAGGGATCCCACTGGATATAATAACACATCGACTGAGCCTTGACCCCAAGTTCAGTCAAGTGAAGAAAAAGAGAAGGCCCCAGTCTGATGTAAAGCACGCTTCATAAAGGACGAGGTAACTAAACTTCTCAAAATAGGGTCTATTCGGGAGGTAAAATACCCTGAATGGTTAGCTAATGTAGTTGTAGTCCCTATAAAAGGGAACAAACTCAGAATGTGTGTAGACTATAAGGACTTGAACAAAGCATGTCTGAAAGATTCTTTTCCATTGCCTAACATCGATCGCATGATCGATCCCACGGTCGGCCACGAGATCCTTACTTTTCTCGACGCCTATTCCGGGTACAATCAAATCCAAACGGACCCAGAGGACCAAGAAAAGACTTCTTTTATCACCAAGTATGGAACCTATTGCTATAATGTTATGCCCTTCGGGCTAAAAAATGCAGGAGCTACATATCAACGCCTAGTTAACAAAATGTTCGAAGAACAAATAGGTAAGTCAATGGAAGTTTATATTGACGACATGCTAGTTAAGTCCCTGCACGCAGAGGACCATTTAGCTCATTTGCAGGAAACGTTCGAAGTCTTAAGGAAGTACAACATAAAGCTCAACCCCGAGAAATGTGTTTTCGGGGTCGGTTGGGGAAAATTTCCTTGGCTTCATGGTATCAAATCGGGGGATCGAAATCAACGCCGATAAAATTAAGTCCATCGAGGACATCACCGGCATACATAGTGTAAAAGTCGTACAAAGGTTGACCGGACGGATAGCTTCCTTGGGTCGATTCATCTCGAGGTCATCGGATCAAAGCCATAGGTTTTTCTCCCTACTCAAAAAGAAAAATGATTTTACCTGGACTCCGGAATTCCAACAGGCATTGGAAGAATTGAAGCGATACTTATCGAGCCCACCTCTGCTTCACACTCCGAAGGCAGATGAAAAACTTTGCTTATACTTAGCAGTATCCGAAATCGCGGTAAGTGGTGTCCTAGTTCGAGAAGAGCAAGGTACGTAGTTTCCTGTTTATTATGTAAGTCGAACCTTAGGAGATGCAGAAACTAGGTATCCACACTTAGAGAAATTGTCACTTGCACTAATAAGCGCTTCAAGAAAGTTAAAACCATATTTTCAATGTCACCCCATATGTGTATTAACCACTTACCCACTCTGTAATATTTTGCACAAGCCCAAACTATCGGGCCGATTGGCCAAATGGGTCGTCGAACTCAGTGGATACGATATCGAATATCAATCCTAAACGGACATCAAGTCTCAAATTTTAGCGGACTTCGTGGCCGATTTCATGCCAACCCTCGTACCTGAAGTCGAAAAGGAGCTCAAAGTCAGGTACATCATCGGGGGTATGGACCCTCTTCACGGACGGTGCCTCGAATGTGAAATGGTCCGGTCTAGGCATCGTTTTGAAGCCACCCACGGGTAGCACTATTAGAAAATCAATTAAAACTTCTAGATTGACAAACAATAAGGCTGAGTACGAGGCCATGATTACAGGTCTCGAGCTAGCCAAAATCTTGGGAGACGAAGTCATCGAAGCTAAGTGCGACTCTTTACTGGTAGTGAACCAGGTGAACAAAACATTTGAAGTTCGAGAGGATAGAATGCAAAGTTATTTGGACAAATTGCAGGTAACTTGGCACCATTTCAGGGAATGGACTCTACAACATGTACCTCGAGAACAAAATAGTGAGGCTGATGCACTAGCAAATTTGGGATCATCGGTCGAGGAAGATAAGATCAGCTCGGGGATTGTCGCTCAACTCTCGAGGTCTATGATCGAGGAAGGGCGTGGCGAAATAAATTCTACAAGATTAACTTGGGACTGGAGGAATAAATACATCGAGTAATTGAAAAATGGAAAGCCCACATCGGACCCCAGAGAATCGAGGGCCCTTCGAACTAAAGTTGCTCGTTTTACATTAGAGGAAGACGGAACATTATACGGTAGGACATTTGATGGACCATTGACGGTGTGTTTAGGACGGGTCGATACCGATTATGTTCTACGATAAATCCATGAAGGCATTTGTGGGAACCATTCCGGCGCCGAGTCACTAATTCGCAAAGTTATTAGAGCAGGATACTACTGGGATACCATGGAAAAAGACTCTAAGGAGTTTGTTCGAAGATGTGACAAATGCTAAAGGTTTGCATCGATGATTCACCAGCTCGGAGAACAAATTCACTCGGTCCTATCCCCGTGGACATTCATGAAATGGGGGATGGACATCGTCGGCCCTCTGCCATCGGCCCTAGGTAAAGCTAAGTTTATTTTCTTTATGACTGACTATTTCTCTAAATGGGTAGACACAGGCTTTCGAGAAATTCAGAGAGAAAGAAGTAATAGATTTCATCTGGGATCACATTGCATGTCGATTTGGTATACCCGCAGAAATAGTATGTGACAATGGTAAACAATTTATCAGCAGCAAGGTAATGAAATTCCTCGAGGATCATAAAATAAAGAGGATACTATCAACACTATATCACCCTAGTGGGAACGGACAGGCCGAATCAACGAATAAGACTATCATCACAAACCTAAGAAAAGGTTGAACGAAGCTAAAGGGAAATGGAGGGAAATTCTACCCGAGGTTCTTTGGGCATATTGAACAACGTCGAAATCCAGCACAAGAGCAACTCTGTTTTCCTTAGTTTATGGCTTTGAAGCCTTGATTCCAGTCGAAGTTGGAGAACCCATTGTCAGGTTTCGACATGCAACGGAGGAATCGAACCACGAGGCTATGAACACTAGTCTCGAATTATTAGATGAAAAACAAGAAGCTGCTCTCGTTTGAATGGCTGCACAAAAGCAATGAATCGAAAGGTAGTACAATAGAAGAACCAATCATCGCCACTTCAAAGTCGGGGACTTAGTCCTAAGGAAAGTCACCCTCAACACTCAAGATCATAATGAAGGGAAACTCGGCCCGAATTGGGAAGGACCTTACAAAATCCTCGATATAGTCGGAAAAGGGTCTTATAAACTCGGAACAATGGACGGCAAACCACTGCCAAACAACTAGAACATATCACTTCTCAAGCGATACTATTGTTAAGGTATGGCTTTTTATTTTATTTCATTTATATATATATATATATATATATATATATATATATATATATATATATATATATATATATATATATATATATATATATTTGGCACTAACTCATTGCAGGAGTTCGACAATGAGACCCAGGTTTTAAAGTACGCATTGCACTCTTTTTCCCTTAGATCGATTTTTATCCCCAAAAGGGTTTTTCCGACAAGGTTTTTAACAAGTCAACAATTATGTGCTACCTGAGGACAATTCATTAGTATCCAAGGCTTATTTTCAATCAACCTCAAATATCGGGGGGGGGGGGGCACCACCCTCAGATGTCATGTACCTCGTGCCAAAGGGCCTAGATAGGGAAAACTTTGTAATGGGCCAAATGGTCGAATGAACTGTGTCCATATATATTAGTCGAGTCCCGATGAAAAAACATGTATGCATGTATAAATTATTCAAAGAAGCATTCTTTCTTGATCAAACATCTCGTGTCTCGAAGCAAATTCTCTACTATGCAAATCTCACACTTATGATTTTGTGGAAAATGGCTCAAGAGCCAAGTGCAAATATACTTCAACACCCGGGGACTTCCATCAACGATTGGCATATTCGAGTTATCTAAACTCAAAGTCATAAGACCTCAAAGAGGCACCCCTCGATATACAGGACAAGGCCACCACTCTCAGGGACTAACATTTTGAACAAGTTCGAAAAGTTATCGGGGAATAAGCCCAAGAGGCATACCCGAAGGCTGCGGCCATAATAAAGGCTACGGCCAAAATAACACGGCTCGGAGACGTCTGAATTCTGCAATAAACAATAGGACTTCGTATTATTTGAAAACCGGTTAAAAGTCTACCCTCGGCAAATAATTAAAAAGGCTATCCTAACGAAAACCGGATAAAATCAACCCTCAAAAAACCAAAAGGCTTCGATAATATCAACCTTCAAAAAACCTTAAGAGGTACCAAACTATCCTAACGCAAACATGCTAGGCACAAAAAGCAAAGGGGTTTCAATCGACATCGGACCCTCAAAAAACTCATTAGGTAAAAAATAAATGCTAAGGCATAATGAAAATTTTACTAAGTCTTTTAAGCCGAAAAGGGGAAATAATAACCATTTTTAGAGGCCATATCGGCCCAGTCTAAAGAGCCTAAGGGCCAATACATTTAGAGTTCGAGACCTTGTTCTCACTCAATTCGGACCTAAGGGTTCCACTATTTCGAGCTCGAATAAAGTCAACTAGAATATAGCTCGAAGATTCATCATAAAAAATTAAGGGGTATGTTACTATAAGTTCGAAACCTACCCATTACTTGATAAAAACCTAAGGGTTTGTGTTATTCTAAGTTCAAAATTCACTCGAACTTAGTTATAAAAATAATGCATTTATGGCTCCGATCAAACCATCCGAAATCTCGAACATATTATCGAGCTCGGGGACTCGCTTATAAAACTTAAGGATTTGATTTAAGTTCGAGCTAGTTCGACTACAGAGACTACAACAACAAAATTTTCACAAGGCAAAAACAAAGCAAAATTTATCGCAAATCAGAGACAAATTGGAAAGAGAAAGAACTTTTTATAAAGGATATGTACAAGAAACCGGTCAAGGTCTTAGAAAAAGAAAAGGAGAAAAAAGAAGCTAAGTCCTAACCACGGTCGAGGCCGACCTCTCCTTCGGGGGTAGATTCCCCGGGAACGGTTTCTTCTTGAGCAGCTTCTCTGAGAGAAACTTCTTCTTCAGGCCCCTCATCGGATCCGTCTTGACTGCCTTCTTAATCATCATCTTCGTCATCGGAGGAGGCAAGTTGTCTGGCTTCATCTTTGAGCACCTTGGCCTGGGTTATTTCCTCATAGAAGTCAAAACCTCAAGCGTGGATTTCCTCGAGGGTTTCCCTCCAGAATTGACACTTTGCCAGGTTATTTCTCCATTGCTCTAGATCGGAAGACTCCCTTAGCTACATTTTATCAGCCTCAGCATCGGCTCGGTACATGGCGATGGACTTGTCTGCCATGACCTTGGTCCATTCAATCTCCGCCTTGGCCTGAGCAAGACCGACTTCAAGTTCCTCGATCCTCTTGGCCTGGGCCGAGATTTTATCTTTAATTCCTCGGAGTTGGGACTCGGCTAATGACAGTTTGGCCGAGGTAGTCTCCTTTTCCGCAGCCAGGCGGTCCATACTCTCTTTCCACCGATCACAATCGGCCTTGACCTGATCGACCTCTCCCTGGAGAAGCTCGATCCTTTCTACCTTCTGATGAAGCTGAGATAGTGAAGTGTTAGCCTCTACAGTTGATTTGATTCCATACTTTATCAATAGGATGGTTACATGCTTCTCTAGTTCGGCCTCCTCTTCACGAGCCTTGGCCAGATCTGCTTAAAGGTCCTTTATGACCTCGTCCTTTTGGACACAAGGTAATTTCAGAGCGTTCCTCTCCTCCGAGACCTTCTGGAGTTTGGTCTCACACTTGCTAAGGTCAGCTCAAAACTTAGAAAAGGCCTATGCATGGATGAAAATACAAGTTAGATTTGTAGAAGAAAAAAGCGAAGAAAAATGATGAACAGTAACTGATACTTACCCGAGAAATGAGACGTTGGGTCTCCTCTATAAGGATCGAAGCGTCATTGATGTTGGAGTCATCATCGAACCCAGTAAAGCAATCCCATAAGGGATCACCTACACTAGAGCCTCCGTTGATATCGGGAGTCTTCAACTCCCGGGCCTCCTTTATTTCCTCCTCGAAAAAGGTCGGTAGCGAAGGCAGTTGACCTATTGTCATGACCCAGAGCAGATCGCTCGGGGTGCTCTGATCTACCTTCTGAATCTCGAAACTGGCCCCGTCTGGTGTAGATGCAGTTGGTCGAGAAATGATCTCGACCTCTGGAGATTCGGGATCCACACTCGAATCTTTCTTTGAAGCCTCCACGACACGAGGCTTAGTTGCAGCAGCCGCCATCGGCTCGGAGGGTTTAGCGGTCTTGACAGCTTTCCTGGGTCGGACTGTCAGCGCTGAGGCATCTTCCTCTTCATCTTTCAGTTTTTGGACCGAGTCCACCAAGAGAGCGATAGTTTTCCTCCTCACCCTTCGAGGCTTGGGTTTGGGGTCCTCGGACTGCGAGGCACTTTTCCTATTTTTCTCCTTTTCCGGTTTCGGAATCGGGGACCTGGTTTCTTCTTTGCCACGCGGGGGCCTCAGAATGGCATCCTTGGTCAGGCCTACATAAAAGAAAGTTAGTGATAAATAAAGTACTAAAGAAGTTTTTGAACACAGGAAAAGGGATCCTTACCGTGATTCTTGGCCTCCCATCGGCCCCTTGCCAAGTCACTCCATACACGTTCGGCGTAGGAGGAAGTTGAGGCTAGCTTCCGAACCCAATATTCGAGATCGGGGAACGCTTGGGGTATCCAAGGAACAACTGCAAAATAAATGAGAATGTTAGATGGGGCCAAATCGGATATTGAGAATAAAAGTTTGATATGTTACTTACGATTGGGGTTCCAATCCTCAGGGAACGGCATCTTCTCCTCTGGTATTATGTCTCGGGTCCTCACCCGTATAAATCAGCTCATCCAACCTCGATCCTTATCCTCGTCTATGCTCGAGAACAAGGCTTTCATTGCCCGACATTGAATCATGATCAGTCCTCGATAGATTTGAGGCCGGTACAACCGCATGAGGTGGTTCAAAGTAAACTCCAGCCCCTCGGCCTTGCTAGAGAAGAAGCGCAGCATGATCACTATGCGTCACAAAGAGGGGTGGATTTGGCCAAGGGTGACCTGATATCTTTTGCATAAATCGAGGATCACCGGGTCGATGGGAAGCAATGTGAAGGGGTAAGTGTAAACACTTAAGAACCCCTCCACCTATGTAGTAATGCTCTCCTCGGGAGCAGGGATTTGCACCACGACCTCGGGATCCCAGTTCCAGTCCTTCCTCATGGCCTTGATATGACTCTCCGTTATCGAACACATGTACATCGACACATGCTCGCATCGGCCCGGTACCGATGAGGGGTTATCAACCTTGAAGTCGGATTTTAGAGTACACGGGCCGGGAATGTACTCATAGGGAGCGGGCTCCGCCGTTGTTTTATCGCCGACCTGCCGGGAAGAAGAGGAGGAAGCTTTTTTCTTTTGTGGTACAGTCTTTGAGGTTTTATCCATTTATGTAAGTGAAGAAAATCAAAGGAAGATGTAAAACTGGTGGTTCCGGTGATAATAACGGCAACTTAACAAGCGGCGATATAGAGAAGATGAGAAAAAAGTTAGAAGACTTAGAGACTTAATCAAAGCAAAAGTAAAGTTTGTTTCTACGAAGTAGATGGTATTTATAGGCACATGGCGACGGTTCAGTGGCACTAGTGGCCGACCACCAACTGACATGCATTAATGATTGGGGAACCGAACCGACGGGGCGTTTTGGTCACATCCGTCGCTTACTTTATGGGGACGACATCATGATCGAGGTATCAGGGAATCGAGCTCAAATCATTTCTTATCATTTTACTCTAAGAAATGCGGGGACTATCTGTTTACGGTCGAAACCGGGTACGTCCGATTTCGTTGGCTCGAGGAGGTGCCTCGAAGATAAGCCCATAATGCATCTGGCTCGAGCTCGATGACAGAGTATGAAGCGTGAATATCGAAGCGCTCGCTGAGGATCGAGACCGAGCGTGATCGACGTCGAGTAACGGAATGGCGAGATATTAGCAACCGACCAAAGATCTCGGCGGGAATCTCTGAAGAAATTGAACCAAGCGGTTATTGACATCAATCATGGGATTTATTTCCGTTATTAGAGTTGTACGTTATTTAGGATTCTTCTATTATATAAAGAAGGACCCCATTTATTTGTAAATCATCATAGATTCACTGATAAATTAATATACATGCTGCTCTCTACTTACTTATTATTCACTGTTGTCTTTACTGTTCTTACTACTTGATCTCGAGGCTATCCTAAATCAAGGTCGATACATTTCTACAGCACTTGTTTGATTTATTTTATCGTTTAATTTATTTATTTAATTCATCATTTACCAATTGGTATTGCATTAGATCACGCATCCTTAAAATCACAATACAAGTTTAATTGTTACTCGAATTTTAGAGTAAACAAAAATAAAATTTGCACTGGACAAAATAGTCATTTAATTATTATCCTAATATTTAGTACTTTGAAATCGACTAAAATTTTGGTTAATAAATCTTTTCCTATTTGAACTAGGTAGGAATTCCTAAAACATAGGAATTTAAAGTCAATTAAAATTCCACATTACATAATTTATTTATTATTTGAACTATATATATAACTTAATTATCATTTTTACATGTTACTTTTCATGGATGAAAAAGAGTAACTTAATAAAACTAAACTAACTAAGTGATCCTACCGTTTTTATGCTTAAAAAATGCATGAAAAACATAAATTGATAATAATAATAATAATAATAATAATAATAATAACAATAACAATAATAATAATAACAATAATAATAATAATAATAATAATAATAATAATAATAATAATAATAATAATAATAATAATAATAATAATAATAATAATAATAATAATAATAATAATAATAATAATAATAATAATAATAATAATAATAATAATAATAATAATAATATAGGCATGAGTATAGACTTTAAAGAGCAATCAGGGCGATCCATTTTTTTTTTTGAACACACTCAAATTATTTATCTACTTTTATTGTGTCGATACTAGAAGATAATCAAATGATAATCTTTTTTAAATAAGAAATCTATTTTAAACAGTAAATATATCGAATAATATTTTGTACAAAGAAATATGAATCGAAAAATGGCGTATATATGTCTTTTATTTATTTTTTGTTAAAACATTGTCTTCCTTGATCATTTATGTGCAAAAAGTTACATATTGAGATTGACATCCCAAACTATGTACATGATCATTGAGATGAGACTATTGTTGTTAGTACTAACCAAAATTGTACATGATTTTACAAAATCTATGGTGGTGTAACGACCTGACTGGTCGTTTTGAGATCTAGCGCGTCGTTCAGTAGTTTGAGGCCATGAATAGCTTCGCTTCAGGTATTGTGACTTGTAAGCATGATCGGAATTGAAATTCGTGAAGTTCGAAGTGGATTTGGAAAGAGAATTTCATTTCGGAAGCTTAAAGTTGGAAGAATTGGACCAAGGGTTGATTTTGAGTAAACGACATCCAAATCGGGATTTAAAGGTTCCAACAGGTTCGTATGATGATTTCAGACTTAGGTGTATGTTCGGATCAGGTTTTGGATAACTCGGGAGCGTTTCAGCATCTATTGTAGAGGTTGACATTTTGGAATAAATTCATAAATTTGGGTTGAAGTGAATTTCAATGTTATCGATGTCCGTTTGGGATTCCGAGTCTGGGAATGACTCCGCATGGTGATTCTGGTACTAGGAGCGCATCCGGAAGTTGATTTGGATATCCGTAGGTCATTTCGGGGTCATTTGGCGAAAGTTAGAAATTTGAAGGTTTTTGAGAAGTTTGATCAAAAGTGGGGTGTTTGATATCGGGGCCGAATTCCTATTCTAAAAGTTTGAGAAGGTCCGTAATATCGAATGTGACTTGTGTGCAAAATTTGAGGTCAATCGGGCCTGATTTGATAGGTTTCGGCATCGATGATAGAAGTTTGAAGTTCTAAAGTCATTAAGCTTGAATTGGATTGCGATCTGTGATTTTGACGTTGTTTGATGTGATTTAAGGCCTCGAGCAAGTCCATGTTATATTTTTAGACTTGTGCGGGTGTTTGGTTCGGAGCCTCGGGGGCTAGGGTGAGTTTCGAAGTAGCCTCGGAGAGTTTTGTGAAGAAATTTGATTGCTGGTTCTGGTGAGATCCCAAATGCGATGTAATGGTCGCAAATGCGATCATTGCATTTGCAAGGAAGGGTTCGCATTTGCGAAAGGTGGGAATTTTCTGAGGGGTTTGCATTTGCGTGCAATTTGTCGCTTTTGCGGATCAGTCACCTTCGCATTTGCGAAGAACTTGGTCGCAAATGCGACCTGAGCAGGGACATCTTGGCTTCGCATACGCGATGCTTCTGTCGCAAATGCGACTATCGTAATTGCGAGCCAGGTGTCGCAAATGTGACATCTGCGTCTGAGCCATGGGCTTTTATTTCGAGACTTAGCCCATTTTCCTCATTTCCCACTTTGTCTTAGGCGATTTTTGAGAGCATTTGAGAAGGGGTTCCATCATCATCAAGAGGTAAGTGGTTTCTTCTAGTTATGAGTTAAATGCAAGGATTATATATGGATTTAAACATGTAAAACAATAGAAATTTTGGTATTTTGAAGAAAACCTAGAAATTGGTATTTTTCGATTTTGACCACGAATTTGGGCATGGAATTGGAAATAAATTATATATTTGAGTTCTTGGGGTTATGGGTAAATTTTATATTCGAAAAATTTCGGAATCCGGGTACGTGGTCCCGAGGGTGATTTTTATCGACTTTTCGAATGGAGTTGGAAAATTGTCTTAAATAAGATTATAATGAGTATTAGAGTATATATTTATGGAATTGCTCGATATTTGACTAGTTTTGGAGCGTCAAGAATCAATTTGAGTTGTTTGAAGGGCTCGGGAGCCGGTTATGGGACTCCGAAGCGAGGTAAGTCTGCTTTCTAACCTTGTAAGAGGGAATTAACCCCATATGTGAAATAATTCAATATGTGCATCTATTTGTGAGGCCTACGTACGCACGAGGTGACGAGAGTCCGTACGTAGCTACTAGTTATGCCTATGTCCGGATAGTTTTAGGCTTACATCATGCCTTGTTGATATTATTATTAATTTATGTTTATTGTTTGCCTTGAGAAGGAGCGGGATTGAGTTTGCTTATTAAATGCTTTGAAAGGAGTTAAAATTGTTGTAAAAATGGGGATCATAAAAGTTTTCATTGAAATTTCATATTTTGAAAAGAATGGAAGAATACTTTAATAACTTGAGAAATCTATGGGTAATCGCATCGCATGTATGATTCGCGAGAGGGGTAATTCTTTTAAATTATATTTTACCGCGTCGCATGTATGATTCCCGAGCGGGGTAATTCTTTTAAATTTATATTTGATTACGTCGCATGTATAATTCGCGAGCGGGGTATTTCCTTCCATTACTCTTATGGGATCAAGTCGTTCGCCTCGGCAGAATTTATGTACCACACTCTTATGGGAGTGGGCCATTCACCTCGGCAGGTTAATAGATGCATCTATGATTCGCGTTGTTCGACCCTTGGCAATGCACATAATATTTGGTAAGAAGCCACCATATCTGAGGGGTTTTCCCTGATTCAAATTATGACAACCTCTTTGATGAAATCCACTATGTATATGTATAAGCTCCAGTTCCATATGGAACTTGCTAGTTGAGAGTTGTGTAAATTGTGAAGAGGGGAATTGTACCGCGTATGTTATACTTGTTTGTTTCATATATTCACTTTGTCTCATATTTATTCACTTCTTTAATGTACCTCATATTATTGGACCACTAGTAAGTGTCGAAGTCGACCCCTCGTCACTACTTCTTCGAGGCTAGACTGGATACTTACTGGGTACGCGTAGTTTTCGTACTCATACTACACTTGTTGTACATTTTGTTATACAGGAACATGTATGCCTTGTGGCCTAGTGGACAAGGTGGCATGGTTGATACGGAGACTTAGGTGAGATGGATATTATGAGTCGATTCGCAGCCAGCAGAGTCTCATTCAGAGTATTTGTATTTTCTTTTCTGTCCAATTTGTATTCCGGACAGTTATTGTATTTCATTTTATTTCCTAGTAATTTATCATGCACATGTGACACCGGGTTCTGGGATGATTATGGGATATCCAGTATTGAAATTGTAAATATTTTTATTTATTCTGTAAAGATTATCCTTTACTAGTTACATTGAAGGAAATTCACGATTTCAAAACTATTAAAATGGAAATTTAAGTAACTATTTAGTGTTGGCTAGCCTGATAGTGGTGTCCGGCGCCATCACGACCTTTAATGGATTTTGGATCGTGACAACATGGTATCAGAGCAGTAGGTTCACTTAGGTCTCATGAGTCATGAGCAAGTCTAGTAGAGTTTTGTGGATCGGTACGGAGACGTCTGTACTTATTTTCGAGAGGCTGCAGGATTGTTAGGAGTACTTCTCATATTAATCCCTTATCGTGCGATTTGATTCCTTTGAGGCTTATGCCTTTATTTTTTCCTATTCCATATTATGCGACGAGATGTGCATGCTATCAATCGAGAATTTGAAGAATTGTAATGTTACTATTGATGCGGTGCGGGATGTTACTCCCTACGTAGTTTATTGGGCTATTGTCGTCACCTTACCGAAGGATATTCTGTCATTTTAGCTCAATAGTTGTACTTCTGAGAGCTTTGAGGTTATGCACAGGTTGTTGTGATGCTCATGAGTCGTTATCGCACAGTATTGATGTGATGGTAAGATGCTTGCCTCTGTGTCGGGGCAGGGAATGACTTGAAAGGATGATTTCTCAGTGCATGATTTAGAGATTCAGCATTTTATTTCCGATAGAGGAAAGGCAATCGTACTATAAGTGTTCAGGTTTGGGTTGATGGAGTAACGAGACTTGGTATTTTCGAGCGTGGTAAAATTTTCATATGTGATGTGGTGTTATTGTCCTTGTTGAATACGTTAAGTTCGTCGGTGTTATGGTTTTCTTCAATTCTCCTTTGGCGCAGAGTAGCGTGAAATAGTGCCGGAGAAGTTGCTATCAGAGATCGCGTGTGCGGAGGTTCAGAATTGAATTGGCGTTCCTAGTGTTGATCGCTCGAGGAAGATGATTCTCGAAAAGGTTTGAAGTTATTAGAGATTTATTGGTTCAAGTGCTACATATGTAGATTTTGATTTAAGGCAACAACTAGGCGGCGAAGTATGCGGAAATACATGTGGGAGGTGTCTTGATGTGGTTAAATATTTAGAAGGCCAGGTGTAAGAAATTGGAATCGGGTAGTTTCTTAAAGGAGTGAGGTTGACCAAAGTGGGAGAGTGGCAGAGTAACAAACGGGTTCTGTGGTAAGATGGCCGCCCGCCTTGAGGAAAGTTTGAAGCAATTTGGAAATTCATGGTGGACAGGGACTAGGTCCACGGATTTTATTTGGATGCAACATGACTTCGAGTTTGGAATGCATTGTTGGACTTTTAGTTGATGTCAATGGGGAAGAAGAAATCTCGGTGGTTCCCAGGGTTATATAATTGTAGCTTCGAGCTGAGTGGGAGAGCCTCACTATTTCTGATTGGATTGCGTGGTTGTCTACTTGTGCGGTTTCTGGTTATCGGTGCATTGGTGGGTTATTACGATTAAGGAAAGAAAACGTTATTGATAATGTGAGTAAAGGATTTGAGGAAGGTGTGCTATAATTGGCCTTATCGATTCATGTTCAGGCTTTGGGAAGACTCAGAGTCTATGCTTCGTGTGGATGTGATGTACAAGGGAAAATGATTCAGTTGGGTGCTTATTTGAGAGGGTGTTCATGTGCTAGCAAGGCCTTGGAGTTTGATTATATTCGGGAACAAGTCAGAGTGGGTGACTCTCAACAATGGTCCTGGTAGGTTCAAAAATTAAGGTGCGGTGCCTAAGGATTTCGAGTCCGTGGTATGGTTAAGTATCGAGCTTCTGCTCCCTTGCACTAAGCTCTTCAGCAAGTCTTCCAATAAACCGATGACTGGAGTCTAGCCGTCCTGAGTGGATTATGAAAGGGGCTTTGATTGTTCTATATTATCATCAGTCTGCGGTGTAGAATTGGAGGAATGGGAGAAAATAATTTCGGACTCGTAGAGGAATTATCGGAATGGGTGTACCAGTTGAAGATGTGAATGTGCACTCAAGGAGAGTATGAGTTAGTTCGTGGGTCTTGAGGCAACGTGGTCTCGTGAAATAGGGTCACTCAGGATGAGTGCGGATTGGGTTCGTTATATTTGAATGGAGCTATTATTATTATTTCTAAGGCAAGACCATAGTAAATTAGAAGAAGTTGGTTCGGTTAGCAATGGTTGAATCGGCATGATGGTGGCAGTGATCAATCCCTTTAGCGTGTTAAGTTATGCATGTGCTTTGTGGCGGTACGCACGAGACTTGGTGGTCGCCGTAATTGATTTTAGTTGGAAGCATTCGAGTATTATGGCATGTTATGTGTAGAAGGACCCCGGAAGAGTTATGGTGGTTTAGACCACTACCTGAGGTTGGTCTTTTTTGTGGTTATGGGAATTCAGTCACGTGTTGCAATGGTTCTCCTGAGATAATTTAAGTGAAAAGTTTCTTTATTGTGAAGTGTTTATTCTATTAGTGGTTCCGACGTTATGATGAAATTATTGTTCTCGTGCGTAGTGGCATGTTAGGTGCAGTGAGCGGCATGGGAATTGGAAGTTGAGGATCAAAGTTGCAGTTCGGTGTTGGCAAGAATGTCACGAGCTCAAATGAGCAGGAAAGGATTCGGATGTTAGAGTAAGTTGGTATTGTCTTTAGCATCACCTTAGATCGATGTCTTGTGTAAGAGGCTTTGTGTTCTGATTAGCGGATCCTTGTTATTCTTTACGGCATTAGTATGGCTGGTGGTATGGATGTATAGACTTGTTACCTAGTGCGGAAGGTCGTGGGGGCGTGTTCCACGAGAAGATTGTATAAGTGTGACATGTAGTCACTTA
This sequence comes from Nicotiana undulata, assembly GCA_005239495.1. Taxonomy (NCBI): domain Eukaryota; kingdom Viridiplantae; phylum Streptophyta; class Magnoliopsida; order Solanales; family Solanaceae; genus Nicotiana; species Nicotiana undulata. Next base: position 56,715 of record ML278359.1, read on the forward strand.
ATTGATTAAATGTTGAAACCAAGTATGGAGATTTTGGTACTATTGCTAATGTGAGAATTTATGCCTGGGGAGCGGTCGGTTCGTTTGGTTGTGGACTATGGAAGTTTTTCACGAATTTGACGGTTGTTCTTGTGCGTCATGGGAAAGAGGGGTATTGTGGACCCCTGAAAGATTATTGGCCCTATGCGATATGATTGGAATTTGAGGCTCCTGGATGGATCTAAATGTGTATGTGGGCTCTATATCAAGCCGGATGTGTTTATTTCCGCATAGCATTGTTATGGGGGAGTATTCGGACGTTGGATGTCATTTCATCGGCAGCTATTTCATGTAATATTGTATTGTGCCATGTGGGTTGTGGGTAGGGGTGTTCATGGTTCGGTTTGGGTCGGTTTTTCCCTAAAAAGAAACCAAACCAAGTAAGTCAGTTTTTTTAAATATTGGAACCAAACCAAACCAATTAAGTCGGTTTTTTATCGATTCGGTTTTTATCGGTTTTTTGGTTTTTTCGGGTTATTCATCGATTTTTCTTAAATATGAGACATACACTACCAAACGCATATTTCGACGACTACATTTTCAATGTAACACTATCAAATCAATTGTTATTTGAGAAATCTATCATTTACCAAGATATATTGATGATAATTGAATCAAATAGTGATGAATAATTAAAGTACTCAATTAAAAATCAATTATTTTTAACACGAAATAAATTATTGTACTTAGCAAAATAAAACTACCAATCAAAATAGAATGTAAAGGTAAAGAATTAGATTATTATAATAGAAAAGAAGTAGATTAAAAATATAAATGACTAATATGTACCATAAAATTTTAGAAACGTTTTATAAAATATACATATATATAGGTGTAGTAATAAATTTTACTAGCTATTTTTATAGTCGGTTTGGTTTTTTCGGTTATTTTTTTTATTAAAACAAAAACCAAACCAAATTTGATCGGTTTTTAAAATTCAAAACCAAAACCAAACCACACCTAAAAAAGTATCATTTTTTTGGTCAGGTTGGTTCGGTTTTCGGTTTGGTTCAGTTTTTCGGGTTTTTATGAACACCCCTAGTTGTGGGGCGGTTTGATTATTTGCACTCATATTGAGCTTCTAGGTAATTCGTGTTGTTGTGAGAGCAAGATGGATCTCAAGATACAGGTCATCTATTGCACCTTGATTGCGTTTGAGTTTCGTAGCGTATGGCGCTATCTGTCTCTCCAGGATTTGTATTATGCACTTCGCGTGTTTGTGGTTGATATTCAAGTATTTCGTACTTATGAGCATTTTTTTCGGTAAGCGTTTTGTTATTAATTTTTATGTGTGGATCGGGTGGCACGCCGCCATGAGTATATTGTTTGGATCGAGTGGCACACCGCCACGAGTACCATGGTTGGATCGGGTGGCACGCCGAAATAGTGTGATGTTGAGTTCGGTATCCCCTACCTATTATTTCGCATATTGCTTCTTGTTTTCTAAGGAAGGGTCATAATATCTTTTCGGTTGTTTAATTAATTACATGGGTTGAGTAGTTCTTTCTAGAGTTCGTTCCCTTATGAATCGCATTCGAGCTTGTAGCTTGTGGGCACGTTGTGGCATTATATGAGGCCTTTGGCATTGTCTGAGGTGGCTTATTGTCTGAGCACCTTGTACTGGGTGAGACGAGATTTTTGGGCCTGGGATCAGTGTGATCGGATTTATATGCAGTACATATGAGAGCAAATATCGTTATTTGGTTCATAATGAAGTAACGGTTCTTATCAGGAGGAGAGACTCAATGATTTGTTGACTCAGCAGTTGTTGTGAATTTATACACATCTCTTTCATCGTGGAAGTATTGCAAGAGTTGGAATAGGACTTATATGGGTCATGGGGTGTGCCGTGGGCACCAGATTCGTGGAAATTTTTACTATTATTGCCAGAGGGTGTTGTTATGGTCAGGTGAATTATGCAGTGCATGGTGTGGATTCAGAACATGTATGAAATTATGTGTTGGTACATCGTGTGGTGATAGATATGGTGTTCGCATATTGGAAACAGACCTGGTAGAGAATTTCAGATGTTGGAATTTGGCTCTAAGGCTTAATTAACCAGGTAATAAGAGGATTTTCAGGTTTGCTCGAGCTAATGTGCTCAACTGGATTGTGGTAGCTCGGGTAGGTGCACGAGGTGTTAAAAAATGATTTCGGACAACTCCAGAGTAGTTCTTAACACGTTCGAGGACAAACGTATGATTAAGTGGGAGAGAATGTAACGACCCGACCGGTCGTATTGAGCTCTAGCGCGTCGTTCAGCGGTTTGAGACCATGAACAACTTCACTTCAGGTATTGTGACTTGTAAGCATGATCGAAATTGAAATTCGTGAAGTTCGGAGTGAATTTGAAAAGTGAATTCTCATTTCGGAAGCTTAAAGTTAGAAGAATTGGACCAATGATAGATTTTGAGTAAACGACCTCGGAATTGGGATTTAAAGGTTCCAGCAGGTTCACATGATGATTTCAGACTTGGGCGTATGTTCGGATCGGGTTTTGGATGACCCGGGAGCGTTTCGGCGTCTATTGTGGAGGTTGGCATTTTGGAAGAAATTCATAAATTTGGGTTGAAGTGTATTTTGATTTTATCGATGTCCGTTTGGGATTCCGAGTTTAGGAATGGCTCCGCATGGTGATTTTTGTATTGGGAGTGCGTCCGGAAGTGGATTTGGAGGTCCATAGGTCATTCGGGGTCATTTGGCGAAAGTTAGAAATTTGAAGGTTTTTGAGAAGTTTGACCGGAAGTGGGATTTTTTATATCAGGGCCAGATTCCGGTTCTGGAAGTTGGAGTAGGTCCATAACGTCGAATATGACTTGTGTGCAAAATTTGAGGTCAATCGGGCGTGATTTGATAGGTTTCGGCATCAAATGTAGAAGTTTGAAGTTCTAAAGTTCATTAAGCTTGAATTGGGTTGCGATCCGCGATTTCGACGTTGTTTGATGTGATTTAAGGGCTCGAGCAAGTCTGTTTTATGTTTTTGGACTTGTGCGGGTGTTGTTTTGGAACCTCGGGGGCTCAGGTGAGTTTCGAAGTAGCCTCGGAGAGTTTTGTGAAGAAATTTTATTGCTGGTTCTGGTGTGATCGCAAATGCGATGAAGGGTTCGCATTTGCGAAATGTGGGAATTTTCTGAGGGGTTCGCATTTGCGAGCAATTTGTCGATTTTGCGGATCACTCCCCTTTGAATTTGCGAAGATCTTGGTCGCAAATGCAACCTGAGTAGGGAAAGCTAGGTTTCGCATTTGTGATGCTTTTGTCACAAATGCGACTATCACAATTGCGAGCCAGATGTCGCAAATGCGACATCTGCGTTTGAGCCAAGGGCTTTTATTCCGAGACTTAGCCCATTTTCCACTTGGTCTTAGGCGATTTTTTAGAGCATTTGATAAGGGTTTCCATCATCATCAAGATGTAAGTGATTTCTTCTAATTATGAGTTAAAAACAAGGATTATATATGGATTTAAACATGTAAAATTGTAGAAATTTTGGAATTTTGAAGAAAACCTAGAAATTGGTATTTTACGATTATGACCACGAATTTGAGCATGAATTGGAAATAAATTATATATTTGAGTTTGTGGGGTTATTGGTAAAGTTTATCTTCGAAAAATTTCAGAATCCGGGCACTTGGGCCCGAGGGTAATTTTTATCCACTTTTTGAACGGAGTTGGAAAATTGTCGTAAATAGGATTATAATGAGTATTAGAGTATATATTTATGAAATTGCTCAATATTTGAGTAGTTTTGGAGCGTCGAGCATCAATTTGAGTTGTTTGAAGGGCTCGGGAGCTGGTTATGGGACTCCGGAGCGAGGTAAGTCTCATTTCTATTCTTGTAAGAGGGAATTAATCACATAGGTGAAATAATTCAATTTGTGTGTCTATTTGTGGGGGATACGTACGCACGAGGTGACGAGAGTCCGTACGTAGCTACTAGCTATGCCTATGTCCGGTTAGTTTTAGGCGTACATCATGCCTTGTTGATATTATTATTGATTTATGTTTATTGTTTGCGTTGAGAAGGAGCGGGATTGAGTTTGCTTGTTAAATGCTTTGAAAGGGATTGAAATTGTTATAAAAATGGGGATCTTAAAAGTTTTCATTGAAATTTCATATTTTGAAAAGAATGGAAGAATACTCGTTAATTTCGTTAATTTCATATGACATGTATAAAATTACAAGATTCAAACTAAATGGTATTTTGGTATATTATATACATTTTTAATAAAAACCACAAGATTAAAACGAAGAAATAAGGTAAAACGAAGGAAATAACAAAAATGCAACCAAATGGGAGCGAATTCTTTTTTTACGAAATATCAAAATAGACAACAATAACCATAAAATTGTTATTCAAAATAGTGGTATTGTTATAAATATATATTATATTATGGATGTTTATAAGCTTCCTGAAGAAGCTTATTCATAAGGGACTCCGCCGTAAATATATGTATCTATTTGGTACTCTATTGGAAATAAGCTTTCTGAAGAAGCTTATTATTTCGGTACTCAGTTATGGATAAATATTACCCCCGGTAGAAGATTATCTATGTATGGTACAGTAGCAGCTTACACAGCAGCTTGCAGTAGCTTACACATCAGCTTACAGTAGAAGCCTACAAGCAGCTTACACAGCAACTTGTAGTAGCTTACACAGCAGCTTGCAGTAGCAGCTTACACAGCAGCTTGCAATAGCAGCTTCTTTCTTTTATAAATAGAGGAGATTTCAATTCATTATGTACATCAGTTTGAAAGTTAAATAAGACATGACTCCCTCTATCTATACTTGTCTTTGGTTTATTTCTTTATAGTTATTATTTTATAACACGTTATCAGCACGAGAACCATATCGAGCATATCTTTGAAAGTATCCAAGGTATGAACTTTCTTGTTCTAAATATATGTTTATCATGTATGTTAATCACATCTTTCTAGCCAAATAATGATGTAGATTCCATTTTACTTTGATGAGATCTCGTGAAATTAGAAAGAGAAAAAAAAATGATTTTACTTAAGCTATTATATGATGGCGAGACTACGCAACAGTTTCTGTGGAAAACGATTGGGGGCTATGTATACTTATACAGTCGCTATTTTGGTATTTATTTTCCTTTTGATTATCTTAATAAATGATTACAAAATGGGTAACATTATTAGATTCACTTAAACTCCAGCAGAGTTTGCAAGAAATATATAATCACCGGAAGTGGTTATGTTTCGTATATCTCATTGTAACTAAGTTTTGTTAACCACCAGAAGTGGTATATGCCTATGACCACCAAAAGTGATAATTTAGGCTTTATATGGTTACAATTGAAGATAAGTTAGAGAAATTTTTTGTATATTACTTGCATGCCTCTATTTGCTCCTGAAGTAGCATTATCTTAAAAGAGGTTCTAAGCCATCACACAATTTTGTGTGATTGATGCACGTTCAGATAATTATGTTCAATTCCCTGAAGGATGAGAAATTTTGATAAATATTAATCAATTCCCTGAAGTGAATGTGATAATATTAATAAAGCTCGTAAATATGAACGCGCTCTTGATGTAAATATATAACAATTCACCTCTGGAAGATATAATATGATTGAGAGAATATATACTCAATATTTCGTATTTTAAATTTTCTCCCGAAGAAGTAATACAATTGAAATTTCCTCCTGAAGTAGGAAAATATTATGAAACTGTGTCTTTCCGTGCTTAAACAAAATAATAAGCTATTCAAAGTTATTTTTTAAACACATTTTCATTCCCTTGTGTGAATGAAGAAATACCTCTACTCACCTCCTGAAAAGCTAGAATAACAGAGGATATAAATATTATTTTGTGGCATAAAATCATTGCCGCATGTACCTGTTGTACGTAAAACAACTTGGAAATTTTATTAAGTATCATTCTAATGAAAATGCATTCTTGTAGAATGCTTTCTACTGCTACCACATTAATATATTATGGTTAGTTATTGAGTTCCCTAAAGGAAATAGCAACTCGTGCATCTTTCCTTAAAAAATGCAATGACTATGTGGTTGCCACATTGATACAAAATTTTCAGATGTTAATGGTATTTCTCCTTGAAAGAGATATTTGTCACAAAGTTAGTGGTAGAAATATTAACTTATTTTCGTCATTTATAAATTTAGAATTAGCTTTATATTGTTTATTTGATTATGATTCTCTCTCATGATACCAGAAGTGTCTGAGCAATATTTGATAGTACAAAATGTATCAACAACTCCTGAAGAGCTAATTGTTTGTCTAGAAGACACATGACACCTGTAGTGTCTGATAAATTTTAGATTGTGGATAATAAATGAAGGCCCTAGAAGAGTTTATATACAAATATGTCATTCATATTATATGATTATGGTCAATACGTATGTTGTAGTAAACTTGAAGTTTACTAATACAAATGGCTATCATATTGAAACTACAAATGATTAGAAGATTGAAAATCTTCATGTTTCCACAATCATAAGGGGGTAAAATGATATATATATATATATATATATATATATATATGTGTGTGTGTGTGTGTGTGTGTGTGTGTGAGAGAGAGAGAGAGAGAGAGAGAAGTTCCTGCCTTATTTTTCAATTTGTACTACATCATGTATCACAGTAAACCAGAAGTTTACTGATGCAAAAGCAGTCACAGTAAACCAAAAGTTTTACTGAGGTAAAAGTAGCTACAGTAAATCAGGAATTCGCTGATACAAAAGTAGCCACAGTAAATCAGAAGATTACTAATGCAAAAGCTTATGACATAATAAACTAGAAGTTTACTAAGAGATAGCACATGCCATGATAAACCTGAAGTTTTCATTTGCCATTTTTAGATGAGCTATTTGAGAATTCAAATAAGCATATGCTGAAGAACTAGAAGATTCTTCAAGAATTCTCTTGTATTGTTTGTTCTCAAAATAAATTGATTATACCAGCTAAAGTTGGGGCTATAACCCCTAAATTTTGAAATATATGAAAGGTGAATATGGGCCCATTCAGCTATCATGTGAACCACTTATAAATGCATATATGAGATGGTTACATGTGTAATTATTGTCAACCTGCAGTTTGGCATTTGAAATTGTTTTTATCAATTAAGAGCATAAATTTCAGATTATGAAATCAAGATAAGTTCATATTGATGATGATGGTTTATATCCAAGCTAGTTTAACATTGAATACCTCCTATTAAAGGCTAAACTATCACTTATGAGAACAAAGCCTCATGTGTTGGTCTAAGATTTTCTAAATTGCATACAACAGCACTTGTATGCATCAAACCAACAAAATATGATAAGTCCTCCCTCACAATTGGTTTAAGATCAGAAACCAAATATTTTTACTATCTTTTGATGTGTGGTATATGATTAATTTCTCTACCACAATGCACAAAGATATGTTTCCCAAAGAATATTGGTGACATATGTTAGTTTTTCTAACATTTGGGGGATGGAATAAACAGCTGAAAAATATGCTATATGAATCGAATTATCATTAGTATGATCCTCACTCAGAAGATAATTCAAGTCAAATGCCAGAAGCATTTGCTGATCCAAAATTAAATATCATATTTCAGCTGCGAATGCTCCTATTAAAATTAAAGTCCCTGAAGGATGGGGTTTACTTTACGCATGAAGCGTGGTAGACCAATCGGTTCCAAAGGTAACAATCCTTGAAAAGGATAGGAGCAAATGATCAAAATGATCATAATAAGGAGGAAATGAGCTCTAGAAGAGCCCACGACATAACATTTCATGAAACTCCAGAAGAAGTTCAGGTACCTGAAATAAGGAAAGTGATGAGATCTCAACAAGTTATGTCACTTCGGAACCGATACAAAATGATCGTCGACGATATCTTTGATACAATATAGTGCACAATATTGTAAAAGATTGTGAGGATCAGACTTGTAGTCCAGACACCTGAAGATGTCATGCCATTTAAATGTAAGTCATAACCTATATGACTCATTTGATTAAATCTATATGAATATCCCTGAAGGATTTAAAATGCATGAAGCATATAGTTCAAAGTCTCAAGAAATGTACTCGATCAGATTACAAAGGTCATTGTACCGTTTAAAGTAATTTGGGTACATGTGGTATAATCGCCTCGGTGAATATTTGCTGAAAGAAGGTTACATAAGTGAAGATGTCATCAGAATTTGTTATCCTTGTTGTTTATGTTGATGACATAAATCTTGTTGGAACTCCAGAAGAGCTCCAAAAGACAATTGAATATCTTAAGAAAGAATTTGTGATGAAAGATCTTGGAAAGAAAAAACTTTGTCTTGGTCTGCAAATTGGATATTTAGCAGACGGAATCTTTATCCATCAATCTGCTTATACAAAAAGGGTCTTAAAATGCTTTTACATGGACAAAGCGCACCTAATTGAGTACAACAATGGTTGTTCGATCACTTGAAGTGAATAAAGATCTTCTCTGACCTCCAGAAGAGAATGAGCAATCCCTTGGTTGCGAAATACCTTATCATAGTGCAATTGGTGCACTTATGTGTCTTGCTAATGCTACAAGGCCTGGCATAGCATTTTCTGTTAATTTACTAGCAAGATATAGCTCTTCTCCTGCACAGAGACTTGGGTATTTGAAACAACGTCTTTATTAGGGGGAGTGAAGTATGCATTGTACTCTTTTTCCCTTGCTCAGATTTTTTTCCAATGGGATTTTTCCTGGTAAGGTTTTTAATAAGGCAGCTTGCAATATATATTATTAGTGCACTCTTTTTCCTTGACTAGGATTTTTTTCCCACAGAGTTTTTCCTAGTAAGAGGCACATAATAATGAACATCCATGGGGAAGTATTACGAAAATATTATTGTGGGTGTCCATTTATTACTCTGTTGTAGATAATCTTCCTGAAGAAGATTATCGATTTAGTACTCCATTTAAGTTTATCTACAAGCAACTGATGTAGGTAGGTTGCAAGCAACACAATAAAATGACTTGCAACAGCTTCTTGGTTTGATGAGATTAATTTAAATCGATCGGAAATAGTGGTGGATAATATTCTCTACAAATTCAACTTTTGAGAAGATGGTATACAAGTTTGGAATGCGGAGACTCAAATATTTGAAACAAGGTTTTCATCAGGGGGAGTAAAATACGCGGTGCACTCTTTTTCCCTTACTAAGGTTTTTTCCACGGGGGTTTTCCTTATAAGGTTCTTAATGAGGCGCCTAGCAATGTGTATTACTAAATATGTGTACTCTTTTTTCTTCACTAGGATTTTTTCCTACGGGGTTTTTCCTAGTAAGGTTTTAATGAGGCACATTATCTTTTAATGAACATCCAAGGGGGAGTGTTATAAATATATATTATATTATGGATGTTCATAAGCTTCCTGAAGAAGCTTATCCATATGGGACTCCGCCGTAAATATATGTATTTATTTGGTACTCTATTGAAAATAAGCTTTCTGAAGAGGCTTATCATTTCGGTACTCAGTTATGGAAAAATAATACCCCCGGTAGAAGATTATCTATGTATGGTACAGTAGCAGCTTACACAGCAGCTTGCAGTAGCTTACACATCAGCTTACAGTAGAAGCTTACAAGCAGCTTACACAGTAGCTTGTAGTAGCTTACACAACAGCTTGCAGTAGCAGCTTACACAACAGCTTGCAGTAGCAGCTTACACAACAGCTTCCTTCTTCTATAAATAGAGAAGATTTCAGTTCATTATTTATATCAGTTTGAAAGTTGAATAAGACATGAATCTCTCTCTATACTTGTCTTTGATTTATTTCTTTATAGTTATTATTTTATAACACGTATTACAAAGTTCGAAGACCTCTTTGACCGTTCATTTTTCTTCTCCCTACACTCGATTGTGATAGGACGTAATTAGAGTTCATTTTGGCCATAGAAAATGCCATACGTATTCAATTAACTACATATATGGGGAGTCAATAGTAATTGAGCCTCGTACTTATAACTGTCACCAACGGTTTACCACGGTCGGACCAGTGGAAGTCGTTCTTACCAAACAACTTTGAAACAGGGACTATAATCAAACTACGGTTGTTTTAATTATTGTTTATTTATATTGAAAGAACATATAGAAAGAGAGAGAGAGGGTGAAAACTGAAAAAAGAGACAAAACAGAGAAAGGAGGAAGACAAGGGCGAGCTGAAAAACTCGCATTTTCTTCTTCTTTTTCATATTCCTATTTTTCAACCCATAAATCTTTTTGATTCATTCATACAAATTTATCTCAATTTTGTATTTTATTTAGGTAGGCTCCACCACCGTGTTACCCCATCCTCTCGTCATTATTGCTTCTTTTTCCTTTTATGGACATCTTTTGATCAAAATTATTGACTTTTCTTTTTGTTTGCAGTGTATTTTGGACCATATATTTTAAATTAATAGGAGTACTTTTTATTTCCCTTTTTGGAGAATATATCCACACACAAAGAAAGATTCTGGTATGTTCCTTCTTTTTTCTTTACTTCTTTATTTTTTCGTTTTTTCCAACATTTTTTCATGTTAATTATATTGAAATATGTTATCTTTTTATTAATCCTTAATTAAAACATGAGTGTGTTTAAGCTTTGGAGGTTTGATTCCACTTCGCTTATTATCGACATGTGGGTTAGCTTGGATTTGTTCAAGAATTCTAAGTTGGTTCGTTCTTCTTCTTCTCTTTTTTTTTTGGGGGGGGGGGGGGGGGGGGGGGGGGGGGGGGGAGGGGGGATGTAAAATCCAGAATTTGGTAAATTCATTTTGTGGGCATAAACTAATTTATGTATTTGAGGTCCCCGTTTTATGGTTAAAGGGCTAATCTTGTTTTAAGCATGGTTTGATTTTATGAGCTTGCTCGTTTTTGGTTCAACGCAATGATCATTGTGTTAGGTTTTTCCTTAAAGGGCGTGAATATCAAATGAAAGAGCCTTTCATTCTCCGTAAATTTCGAGGTTTGGCCTCATTTTTTATACACAAAAATCTTTAAAAAAATTCCCTCTTCTCTTCATTGTTGCATTATTTTTCCAAATAAACATAAGTGTCAGGTGTGATTTATTCCGTTTGTTGAGTTCGTTGAAGTTTTGTGAGTTGTGGTGCCGCTATCACATAATAGAAAGTTATTATGTTCTATCCTGAGAGGAATTAATCCAAAACCTGGGGCAACAATGAGGGGATTAAACTCCTTTAAGGATACACAAGTAACTTGTGAACTTGTAATTATTTTTCTGTTTTGTTTATTGATCTAATATTTCTTGGCTTCTCTAATTTTCTGATTTTGAACACAGTTTACTAACACATTGGTTACTTCTGGCATATATGTAGTTGTTGTAGGGAGCTTGATCAGCTTGATTGATAGTGTCTTTTCTGTTTTCAAGTTCTATAGTTCACCTGGCGTTTGTTAGAGAGGTTACATATCTCCTAACTTTTTCTATGATTGATTTGTTTATTTGAAGGTCTCCACTTGTTTATCCTTCGCTCTTATTCGGAAATGGAAGACGCGAAAGATGTCAAGCAAAATGCTCCAGAATCCTCTCTGACACCTGAAGTTTCCTCTCCGAACGAGGATCAATCACATATTGCAACTCAAACCAGCCAACATGCGAATGAAAATGCTAAATCGGAGACTCGGGAGCTAGCAGCGGATGCTTCGGAGCATGTAGAAGAGGATTCTCACAGCTTGTCTTCAGAAAAGAGTGAAACTCAAACTTTAGTTTCAGCCTCTTCTATTAAATCTGATGAACCAACTGGTTCTAATGGTAGTGTTCACAATCAACTAAACAATACTTGTGATGAACCAAAGGATGAGGGAGATGTGTCATTATTGTTAACTAGGAATACAGATACATTGGCCATACATGAGGAAAAAATAAAAGAAACTTCTGAACATTTTCAATCTAATCATTCAGGAGCAGAAGCAAGTAACACTTCACTGCTTCATTTTCAAGATAATTCTCCTAGTAGTAACCATACTGCTGATGATTCTCCTTCTAGTTCTCCTCTCCAAGTGACAAAACCTGAAAATAACAATCATGTACAGCCATCGGATAACATCGGTCAGCCCCTAGCCAAGGCTCCCCCTCTCAAAATTAAGATCCCGGGACCCAGTGCCCATTCTAAGCATCCTGAAAACTTTGACATAAACAAGGTTCAAATCGACACAGCAGCACCAATCGAATCTGTGAAACAGGCAGTTTCAAAGTTTGGAGGGATTGTCGACTGGAAGGCTCATAGGCAACAGACGATGGAGGTAATCTCTCCAACCCATTAGATTACACAAGTTGATTCTTGATTTGGATAGCCAAATTTTGTTGCATTAGATGGGTGTCTTGTAGACAACTTTATATTATGATTCTGTTTGATGTATCATTCTTGATTTCTTTCTGCTAAGTCCACGTGACTGTGCGACACAAGTAGTGGCTCCTTAGATTATATATGCACAGAGGCGGAGCCAGGATTTCAACCTTATGGGTTCTGAATTTGGGACCACGACTTCAAGTGTTAATGACTGGGTTCTAGATTTAATATTTATACATATTTCATGAGTTCAAATCACCAAATAGACTGTTTGAACAAAAGCTATTGTGTTCGGCGAAACTCATAGGTCGACTTGTGCCTCCCCCCTGTATATGCACTTGTATCTACTTTATGTTTACATGCAACTTGGTGGCCATCTAGTACACTACTTCCTCGGGTGTTTAGTCGTTGTAATTTCTCTAGGATTCTCCCAGTTTTGTGTTATTTTACTCTTGACTTTTAAAGTTCGTTTTCTTGTTCTTTGTTTGTGCAGAGACGGAATCTTGTTGAGCAAGAGCTAGCAAAAGTGCAGGAGGAGATCCCGTTGTGTAAGAAACAGGCTCAGGATGCAGAAGATGCAAAACAGCTTGTTCTGAAAGAACTAGAAAGCACTAAGAGACTCATAGAAGAGTTAAAGCTCAACCTAGAGAGAGCACAAACAGAAGAGCAACAAGCAAAACAGGACTCAGAACTTGCCAAGCTCAGGGTAGAAGAGTTGGAGCGAGGGATAGCTGATGGCGCTAGTATTGCTGCCAAAGCACAGCTTGAAGTTGCCAGAGCCAGGCATGAAGCTGCAGTTTCTGAGCTCAAAAATGTGAATTCTGAATTAGAAGTTCTCCATAAAGATTATGCTTTATTGGTGTCTGAAAAAGATGTTGCCGTCAAAAAAGCAGAAGAAGCTGTTTCGGCATCAAAAGAAGTTGACAAGACAGTAGAGGATTTGACTATTGAGCTCATCAACACGAAGGAATCTTTGGAGGCTGCACACGCTGGACATCTGGAGGCAGAGGAACACAGAATTGGAGCAGCTTTGGCGAGAGAGCAAGATACATTAAACTGGGAGAAAGAACTGAAGCAGGCAGAAGGGGAGCTTGAGAGGTTAAACCAACAAATTCTGTCTGCAAAGGATCTTAAAGCAAAATTAGATACTGCTTCAGCTTTGCTACAAGATCTCAATGCTGAGTTGGCAGCTTATATGGAATCAAAGTTGAAAGAGGAGACTGATGAAGAAGTGAACTTGAAAGTAGAGCTGTTAGAGCCCGAGAAAAGAACTCATTATGAGATACAAGCAGCGGTGGCATCGGCTAGGAGGGAACTTGAAGAAGTGAAGCTCAAAATTGAGAAAGCAACAGCTGAAATAGAATGCCTGAAAGTAGCAGCTGCTTCATTGAAGACTGAACTGGAAAAGGAAAAATCAGAACTAGCTTCCGTACAACAGAGAGAAGGAATGGCAGCGGTTGTTGTTGCATCTCTTGAAGCTGAGTTGAACAGAACAAAGTCAGAGATTACCCTTTTGTGGACGAAGGAAAAAGAAGCAAGAGAAAAGATGGTGGAGCTGCCCAATCAACTGCAAGAGGCAGCAGAAGAGGCAGATCGCGCAAAGTCACTTGCTCAAATGGCTCGTGAAGAGCTGAGGAAGGCGAAGGAAGAGGCAGAGCAAGCAAAGGCAGCAGCTAGTACCATGGAAAGTAGACTGCTTGCAGCTAAAAAAGAGATAGAGGCTGCAAAAGCTTCAGAGAAGTTGGCACTAGCAGCTATCACTGCTCTACAAGAGAATGACTCAACTCGAAGCACCAACGATGAAGTAACACTTTCTCTGCAAGAGTACTATGAACTCAGCAAGCAGGCCCAGGAGGCAGAGGAACAAGCGAACATGAGGGTGACTGCTGCTATCTCCCGAATAGAAGTAGCCAAGGAATCAGAGTTGAGTAGTCTAAACAGGCTCGAGGAGGTTAATCGTGAGATGACTGAAAGAAAGGAAGCACTGGAAATCGCGCAGCAGAAGGCCGAGAAAGCCAAGGAAGGAAAATTGGCAGCAGAGCAAGAGCTGAGGAAATGGAGAGCGGAGCATGAGCAAAGACGGAAAGCTGGTGTATCTGTTCTACCAGTAAACAAAACAAGGAGCCCAAGAATGAGTGTTGGGGAGAGTAAAGAATCAAAGACTTCTGAACATGCACAAGAGGATGCAGTACTTCATCGAAGCTCAAGTCCAAAAGAATATGTTCAAACAACCAACACTGAAACTGATTCATCTCCAGAAGTGAGGATCCCAAAGAAAAAGAAGAAGTCCTTCTTCCCACGCATCTTTATGTTTCTGGGCAGAAAGAAAGCACAGGCCAAGGCAAGATGATGATCTCTGCTGTTTCACAACATCTTGTCATTGTTTACTATCGCTGCTCCATTTTTCTTGGTTTGAGAAGGGTAAATACTTGTAGAATATTTATGCATATGCTGAGGTGATTTATGTACAGTACTGAATTAATTCTCACTTTCTGGATCGCAGATTATAGAGGGCAATAAGTTTGTCATAGGTTTGGCTATCTCAATGAGCCTTTGCCTATTAAAGTTGTTGGCGGCTTCAAATGTGTACTCCAGCTAGTTCTGCAAAAAGCTAGCAGCAATTCAAAAGTTTGGCCTCCTGAAGATATGGGTTCAAATGTGCAGTTATGTTGTACAGGTCCTCCAATTATTATACATCCAGAAGTGAATATATAATATATAAGTTATGATATAAGGTTGCTCTGCTTCACTGAATGGCCACTATATGATGACATTGCCGCATGTTAATAATATGGATGGTATCTCTGCAGTGAGTCGGATCGACTTTGGGACCTTCAGTAACTTATATTACCTCACAAAAATCGATTGGTGATTTTAATTAATTTAGACATTGATCAATGATGGCTTACAGACAAAGTTTACCACATCTGAATTGCAGAAAATCTCACCATTTATTAACTGGAAGATGCTGATACCCCAAACCACTATATAATAGTTTTAAGTTTCCATATACCAGGAACCATCTCCAGGTACCCAACATTTTGCAACTATCTTCCAAAAATCGAGAAGTAAATTCAAGAATCTAAGATCGCATTAACTAATAAATGTTTTTTGATTGAATTGAGCCATGTATAAGTTTGCCTATACATTTACCATTACATGGTGAAGGCCAGATGGAGCAAAAGTGAAACTCAAAAACTGTGAGAAATTAATGCTGACTGTTTATTCTCTCCTTTTTGTACAAAAGAAATTCGTGCTTGCTGTCCTCTACAATGGACACCAACGTCAGCTTTTCCTCTTTTGGTCGTCCTCCTTTGTTGCATCTTGCAAGTCTACACGACCTGTCACGTAAACACAACAGGAAAGATCATTAGCTTTCAGCTGCTTGTATAGAACTCCAAGCAACAACAACAACAACAACCCACTAAAATCCCACCAGTGGGGTCTGGGGAGGGTAGAGCGTACGCAGACCTTACCCCTGCCTCAGAGGGGGGTTGTATAGAACTCCAAGATAACATGTGGCATTTGTAAAAATCAAGACTGTAATAGCAGTTCAAGGGGTGCCTCGGAGATTACATCAAACTAGCATACCATTGCTTGTACCATTTAGTCATGAAGATGTAGTCTGTATGAGATATTTAGCAAAAGTTACTGAGGAATTCTATGCAGAAAACATTAACTAGCCATGGTGATCCCCACTTATAGAACCCATTGAGCAGCAAACAAGAGTTAAAATATGCTCTTTCCACCTGTTCCTTAGAGATATACCTCACATAGTCCTTAACCTCTTGTTTGTTTTTAAATCCAAACTATCTAGTTCAAGATCATCTGATACGGTAGAAACTTAGGTTCAGCAGCAATCATCTCATAGTTCAAACTGCAAAAACTGTATGTAAAATCATCTAAAGTTACCGTACCAAATAATGAAACTAAAGATGGAGGAGGCTTTGATCCATTTGAACTCGTGTCTATCCCTGCAAGATGAAGATGTTCCTTTGAATTAGAGGTAGATCAATAGTATAGAGACATTATTACTCATGAAAAGCCTTACATAATTGCGACAAAAGGCAGTTTAGTTAAAATGACGTCACTATTGTAGACGGATAAGCATGGGAACAGTTTGACTACTTTGAGATAATCTGATGCTGATAACACAACATATTTCATGTTTGTTATTTAAGTAGTTACCTTGTTGCCTTTCACATATAAAGTAGTTTCACAAGGAACCTGACATGTTCTAACTAATATGTCACAGCTAAAAATTGAGGCTTTTAATTCAAGGCACCTGAAGTTCCAGCTGATTTAAGGATGTCTGATTTCTTGAATGTATATCCAATGAAATTGGCATCTTTTGATGTTAACATCTGCATGTTGGAAACGACAAGTTAGGAATCATTTCTTGGTACAACTGACTAAATGGTTAAACCTATGTTGCGCGTACTCTCCAAAATGTAGCCGCACCCGTATCGCATCCTTAAAAAATGCACTACTTTTGGAGGATCTGACACGTATCCGGCCACATTTTCGGAGAGTCCGAGCAACATAGGGTTAAACTAAGTAGAAGATTGTCCACTGCATACTAATTAAATTAAAAAGCGAATCAAAGTCTTTGGAAAAGGAAATACTAACTTTAAAACAAGAAACATGCACAAGTTACTAACTCCTCTCATGTGAACTCACTTGGACAAGCATAAAATTTCCAAAATATTTGGATAATCGGTATTTTGCTCTTGCTTACATTCTAGCTTTGAACTTTATTTTCTATAGTGTTTTCTTTTGTTCGAGGGGAGGGAGTGAAGTAATGCATTGCGAAAAGTAATCATTACCTTTCGCCAGGGTCCCACTCTTGGTGCTGTTGATTGTGCATCTTCTACCTGTAAGTGAAAGGTGAGAAAACGTGAAGGGAAAAAAAATGGTTGTTTACGGAAAATCTCTCATAAACCTGCTTTGGAAAGAAAAGGAGAATATCACTTTTGGCAAGACATGAAATTCTGAGATCTCCGGAATTTGAGAATTTACATTGGTCAATGTTGAGAACAAACGACTAATGGAAGTGAAATGCAAAAGAATGACTTCATAAGAAGCTGAGAGGGAGATATCTGTTGATAGTACTCGGAAATACCCGAGATTTAACCGTGCAAGAAATTGCATAAGTGATGGGTGAATTAGTTGAATTGCATATTGAAGTTGCTAAGCTAAAGAAAAGGCGGAGCATATCTTCTTCATTGTTGGGCTACGCGGAGAGAAGAGAAATGTAACAAAGTTGATATACAAACATATGAGGAAAATGTCACACTCATATATGGCTCATCGATCATGAAGTAAAAGGATGACTTCTAACTGACCTCATCATTGTCATGAGCGTTAATTTACAACTACTAAATCCTCTCTAGAAAGTCAAATTAATGCAATAAGCGATCTATAAGCAGAAATACTCACTTCAGGAAACTTCTCGAAATTCTGAGTGTCTAGTTCTCCAGTAACAATGGGCTTGTAGGCAGCTTCCATTTCGTAAAGCGCATCCCACTTAGTTCCTGTGAACCAAGGATGAGCCTGAAAACGTATTCGCAAGGTAAGAAGAAGAAAACCACATGGATGGAGGCAGCATGACCACTGAGCATGCTAATTTGTACTAAATCTTTGAAAAGACGATCTAATCTCGTCAATGATAGAGGAGGAAAAATGTATTCCGTTAGTGAAAAAGCAAATATTATTCAAAGAGAGCAAGAAGCATATTTCTTTTTTATTTGTCTGAAGAGAGTGTCTGCACAGTCAATTGGACCTAATGCCATTTGGCCTTTACCTTTATTTCTTCCACTCCTCTGGTCCCCAATCTTGATTCAACATCACACAACAAACGGCAGATCAGATCCTTAGCCTCATCTGGTACTTTTGGTTCATCCGGGAATTTCAAGCATGCTCTCCAATTGATTATCTGATACATAAAAAGAAATTTGACACATCAAACAAAGATGATGGATACTTGTAAAAGCTAATAGGATGTCTGACACAAATTTGAAACTCATTCCTCTTGTCCAAAAAGATGTTCAAAGCTATGTTGTTGCGGACTCTCCAAAATGCTGTCGCACCCGTGTCGAATCCTCCAAAAATGCACTACCTTTGGAGGATCCGACACATACCCTGCGATATTTTCAGAGGGTCCGAGCAACATAGGTTCAAAGAATTCTTTATTTAAAAAATGTCCAAAGAATTGAGAAATCAATCATTTCTGAACCATGACCCTCTTCGGAATTTTTATTTACAAAAGTTTGTCTTGACCAAAGTTGTAGATCATTCTAGAGGCCCTATGTGTGAAAGGAATTATCTTGTTTTCACCATACAATAAAAAAGTAAATTGAAGTACCTTGCGACATGTCATTCTTGGATCTTCTGAACAGAAGGGAGGATAACCTACAAGCATCTCATACAAGATTGCCCCCAGTGACCACCAATCGCATTCCATTCCATATCCTTTTTTCAACAAAACCTCGGGTGCCATATAATCGAGAGTTCCCACAGTAGAATATGCCTACAAAAGAGTTTCACTTATAGTTGATTATATTCAGTGATCACCATCGCTAAACCAATCGACGAAGAAACCAAATAGAAGCATTTGAAGTACAGTTAATTCATATGCAGACACAATAATGGAAAAATATAGTCCTAAAATGAGGATACCAAGGCACGGCGATTGCGTTTCCATTGTTGTAATTGGTCTTTTTGCATTAACCAAGGAGCACTATCACTAACAGCAGTCACACTTATGGACTCCTGAGTTGTCAGATCTTCATCTTCCAACAGTGATGAGTATTTGTTTTCCAGTGGTTTACATAAACCGAAATCAGAAAGCTTTAGATGTCCATTTTTGTCCAGTATAAGGTTATCAGGCTTAATATCCCTGAAAGCAAAAAAAAATCCTGAATCAGCTGCACACTGGAATCATAGGGTAAGACTGCTAATGTTTGCATATATACAAGAACAGATAATGGCATAAAATGTAGCATCCATATCCACATCAAAATGTTCAATTGAACGTCGCATAAGGAACTTGTGCTCAACGATCTCTGAGCCTGATGGGAGAGAGAGAATGTGTGTGTGTTGGGGGGGGGGGGGGGGGGGGGGGGGAGGGGGAGAGATGGGGGGAGGAGAGGACAAAGGGCCTTTAGAGGAACTTGAGGTAAACAGATAAATGTTTTCTGAATGGATTGGATAGTAAACTCCACTAGAACAGAAAATTCTTTACCAACAAAAAGCATGGAAACAGAAAAGTTGTTCTCTCGCTTTCTAAAGCTATTATAGAAGCATGTATTTGCGGATATTTTTATATAATATGGTGAATCGAAATGTAACATGAAAGACTGCAGAAAAAGCCAATTGATGGTTGTTCAGTTACCTGTGCACATAATTGTGCTGATGAATAGAATGAATTGCTAAAATACTTTCTGCTATATAGAACCGTGCGACATCTTCAGAAAGAATATCTTCTCTCATCAATAAGGTCATAATGTCACCACCAGGTAAATATTCCATGATAAGGTACAAGAAATCTGAATCTTGAAACGAATAGAAGAGTTTCACTATGCACCGACTATCAACCTCTACTAGCAAATTCCTCTCAGATCTGACATGCTCAACCTAAAATAACCACATGAAGTTTATTTATATCAGCGTACTTGAATATTATAATTGTAGACATGGAATTTACCATAGAATTTTGAAACAGTTTAGTGTAGAATGTCGGTAATTGCAATTGTACACACCAGATTCATAAACCTAAATCTGTAGCTAGTCTTTAGTTCACTTACACTAAAATGGTATAAGAAGGAGAAGACTTATGCCAATTCGGGCACCTGACTCTCTATGTTCCTAAAATTCTTTTGCAATAAGTTAGGAAGCCTCTTGCAGAAATGTAGGGTAAGGCTGCGTACCACATACCCTTGTGGTCCGGCCCTTCCCCGGATCCCGCGCATAGCGGGAGCTTAGTGCACCGGGCTGCCCTTTTTTAAGTTAGGAAGCCTACTCCATATGAGCAATTTATAATGACAGCTTCTACACTATGACATTTAGTGATGCTTTCAAACGGATCTATTAGAAGAATATATCCTTATGTACCCTTACTATGCTCCTATAACTAAATAATATGTGCGATAATGCTATACAGCAAACATGCTGATTAGAAAATTCTTCAACCAGATTCTGCAAATAGTCTTATATAAATTTTCCGTAAAAAACAGTTTTCTTTATATGATCAATGTCTTACCTGTCCACGGCTAAGCATCTCTGATTTCTTCAATTTCTTCATGGCAAAAACTTCGCCACTACTTTTAGATCGACATAGTCTAACCTGCATTAAGTATCATGTAAAAAACTCATTTCATGTGAAATCTGTTTTATCTGTCATTGGGTAATTTTTTAATCAGAAAGTCTTGCAGAAACAGATATTACGAGCAGGGAATGCATGTGTGCTTCTCCACTACAATGTCAGAGCGAAAGTCCTAAATAGCAAAACAAGAAATGTGATGTGCAGATATTTCAGACTCTAACTACACTGATGCTCATTTTACCGGCAAGCTGATCTCTCCTATCGATTTATCTTCTTGTTTTATCAATTAAAAAGAGATGAAGCATGGTATGATATGCAAATTAAGATGCTCTATAACTGTCTATATGACTAATTTATGCAACTCTTTGCTCGCGGTTAGTGCAAAGTAACAAGTTTTGGCTATCATAAGTTGCTCAGCCTGGATGATCTTTATTTTTTATGTTTAATAACTTGTAATGGCCAGACAAAAGTGGGTTGCTCTAGTGGTAAGCACCCTCCACTTCCAACCAAGAGGTTGTAAGTTCGAGTCACCCCAAGAGCAAGGTGGGGAGTTCTTGAAGGGAAGGATGCCGAGGGTCTATCGGAAACAGCTGATCCTTGCATCCAATCAGTAATAAATTACTAAATCAATCAACCAAAGAGCTATGCACCATTTCCAACTAATTAAAATCGGCTGTATGAATCCTCTATATCTATTCTGTTCTATTATGCATCTAATACAATTACTATCCAGCCATCTTTTTAAGTAAATTTATATCATAAAAACATGAATTATTAGAAAATAATTTTGTGAAATAGAGTTGTAAAGAAGACAATGTACCTCACCAAATGCGCCTTTACCAATGACAGTCAACAGTTCAAAGTCATCAATGCCAACTTTATGCCTCTGCAATCTCATGTACTCAGTTTCCCTCCTCTCCAAATTCCTCAGCATCTTCTCTTGCTCATCATCCGGTATCTGTGCTTCTTGCGCCTTCCTCTGCAACGCTCTTCGCCTGAAAAAACACAACAAACCAACATAAATTCAAACCCCATGTCAACTAAAATAAACTACAACACAACATTGTGTAAATGCAGGCAGCAACAACAACAACAACCCAGTTTGATCCCAACATGTGGAGTCTGGGGAGGGTAGTCTGTATGCGGACCTTACTCGTACCTAATGCAGGTAGAGAGGCTGTTTCCAATAGAACCTCGGCTCAGGATGTAAATGCAGGCAAATACAGGGGAAAAAAGAACCTTTCTAAGCGATCTTGTAAGCCTTGAAGATAGTTCTTGTAATGATTCTCAATGATTTGCTTAGCAGCAGCTGATTTTTGACGAGTCACTGGTGATGAAACAGAGAATTCTGGCTCCAATGAATTGAACACCTGCTCAGGCTTATTCATGTCAGCACCCTCCATTGATCCAAACTAAAGTTCCCAGATCTCAAATTGAAAGAAAATATTAAAAAGAAAGCAAAAAAAAAATGTAAAGGGTGTGTTTTGTATCAATTCTTGGAGGCTTTACAAGATTTAGAGTAGGTAGTTTATAGTGACAGTAAATTACAGTTAAGAAAAGACAATATTTGTCTCCTTGTGTAACATTGTTATAAGTGGTAGAGAAGTAAAAGGAAAGAAGAAAAGAGAATCTTGAGAGTGAATGAAGGGGGAAGTACGAGGCAAATTGAGGAGAGTAATAAAGAAGTGGGTGTTTGTTGTCAGTGTCAGCACTCAGCTGCAGGGTCTGCTGCATAAGAGTTAAGACATTGTCGGGACAAGTAGAAAGAGATGGAAATTTTGACAGTTTTTGGTAGGCTGTCAACTGACAATGTGCATATGAATTAGCTGTAAGCTGTGTGTGTGATGGGAATTTGCTGGGAATGGAGTGATAGTGACGGCAATAATATCAACTTGTACTTAATAAGTGAAAAGAATGTGACAAGGAAGAACAAACCTCGGAAGACCTCTTTCACCTATCACAATGTATCATTTATTTTTCCTTTGATCTAATAATGGGTTCATCAACAACAAGGACAAACTCGGTCTAATCTCACAAGTGGAATGCGTACAAGGGCGGATTTAGGGGAAGGGTGTTCACCCGAACCCTCCTCGCCGAAAAATTATATTGTGTTAATAAGGCAAAATCTGACTTTTACCTCTATATATTATGTTTTGAATCCCCTTCACACCTAGGAGTGGCAAACGGGCGGGTCGGATCGGATATGGTTCGGGTCGAAACGGGTAATGGAAAAACGGGTAAATTGTCCGACCCGACCCGTATTCAACACGGGTAATAAATGGGTTTTACCCGCGGATAAAATGAGTAACCATATTATCCATTCATGACTTCACATAAACCTCTGAACTCATATATTTGGAACTTGTAAAGTTTTGAACCTATAAATCGAAAGATGAAAAAAAAGTAAAACTGAAAATATATTAAACAAAAAAAAAATCGCGGGGGTGGGGGGAAGAGTGCAGAAAAAAAAACAGAAATTTGAAACTTACAAAAAAAGTAAAAAAAAAGAAATATTGTGCGGAGGGGGGAGCGGGGGTGGGAGTGCAGAAATTTTAAAATTACAAAAAAAGTAAAAAAAAAAAAAATTGTGCGGGAGTGAAGGCAGGGGGTGGGGTGCGCGGGGATGCAAGAAAAAAAAACATAAATTTTCAAATTAAAAAAAAAGTAAAAATATTTTTTTTGCGGGGTGAGTGACTAAGCCAATCAAAAACACACCCTATATTATCCATATTTTACCCATTATTACCCATTTGGTTACTCATTTTTCTAATGAATAATATGGGTAATTACCCATATTTGACCCGCTTTTAAAAAGTCAGTTACCCAACCCATTTTTAATGGGTTGGGTTGGGTAAATAACCATTATTATTAACCCATCTTGCCAGGCCTAATCACATCTATAACGTCATTGGTTCCAATCCCACTAGCTACAATCTCTTTACATTTTTTAACCTATTCTTTTTTTGAACCCCAAAATTTTGCCTCCGTCACTATGCGAAGAAGGTAGTGTATATGCAGCTCTTACCCATATCTTCTAAAGATGATGAAAAAGAAATGTGACAGCCACAAAAAAGAAGCAAAAACAACCACAAGATAATAATCACTCCACCATAGAAAGCTTTGAGCTTGAGTTCATGTGCCCCGTGCTTTAATACATAGAATATGCATGCCCCTGAGTATTTGTGCTCATCTTTTATTCTATTGTTATAGATTATCTTATATTATTGAAAACCTATCTCCCAAATTTCAAGTATTAACGTTTACGACCTACAGGATGCATCAAAAAAAATTAGTTTGTGATTTGAAGGGGGAAAAAACAAGGGTAGACATTAGGAGTAGTAGTTTTTCGTTTCACTCCTATTTACAGTTACAACATCAATTAATTAATAAACTCAAAAATAAAAGTCCTTTGTTTATGTGTACAAAAGTCAGAATACAAATTATTTGTATCTTTTTTTTTCACTCGCCTATGGTGCTCATCTTTTATTCGATTATTATGGATTATTTTTATTGTTCTTCGTTTATTATTGAGAACCCACCTCATAAATCTCAAGTATCATGTTTACAACCTACAGGATACATCACAAAAATTTTGGTTTGTGATTTGAACGAAAAAGAATAAATAAATAAAAAAGAACAGCAATTATACGTTAAAAGTAGGTTAATGCTCTTTTCATGGGATCAGACCATCTTGACTTGTAGTCTTCGGACTTGTAGGAATAAAAAAGAAGTCCAATAACGACATAACACCACCTACAACTACAAATGGCAAGTCCCCTTTGGCCATAAAACTTTTTTCAAATTTCCGAAAAATTTACACTTTTTTCCAAAATCGGTGTTTGGTCATAAAATTTTGAAAGATTTACAAGAAAATACACATGACTTCACAACATAACAAAAAATGGATATGCTTCAAGGGTCGTGTATTTTCTGCTCCCCCCCTCCCCCCCCC
>ML278359.1:81546-94242 GCA_005239495.1 Nicotiana undulata
CCCGGTCACATGGTTGCAATGTAAGAAAATTGAATAGTAGAAGTCGGCCATTGAAGACCATTCAAAGCTTTGCTTTCAAAAATATGATTTTTTTAGTTTGTTAGTTTTTGGGTTGGGGTGTTGTTCCAATTGATTGAAAATATCAAAAGGCGTTCAAAATTTAAATTTGAAGTGATTTGGAGTAGATTTGAGCAAGATTTGAGTTAAATTTCAGAAAAGACGCAAGGAAAAAGACGAAGTTATTTTTTGTATAATAGTGTATATGAGTGTATAAACACATCTTATACACTGTTATACACATTTATACAAGAGTTTGTAGACGAACTTCTTCCACGATTTTCAGTTGTAATTCTTGTTCAAAACCAGTCCAAATCTCCATCAAATGACGTCAAATTTTATATACAACCTCCTTATACTATTTTTAACAAGTCTAAATAACACCCACTCCAAATTCTCACAAAATCAAATTCGGAGTTTAAACACACATATTTAAGCTTGTTGAAAATCTAATTTTCACCACCCAAATGGATTTGGCTTGTTGAACTAATATTTGAGTCAAAGTTACTGATTCAAAAATTAACTTAAAAGTTTGAGCAATCTTTTTAAAAATTAAATAGTAATTTCAAGAACCTATTTGGAGTTGAATGTTGAATCTTAGCCTATTATTTTTGGGCTAGTTGATTGTAAATTAAAATGTGGGTTATAAAACTGAAAAGCATGAAGACCAGTTGTTCTAACGTGAAATTTTCCCTATAATTTTTAATTTTTAGTTGAAGATGAATTTTGGAATTTATCAAAATTTTGAAAAACTCCAAAAAGTTATTTTTCAAAATTTTCAGCCGAATCTTTCATAATAATTCAAAAACAACCCAAAATTATATTCATATCCGAATACAACTCTATTTTTCAAATACCATTTTCACTTATATTTTTTGTCACCTTTTTCGAAATTTTATAATTCTTTTTGTTTACCCATAAAACGGTACAGTTGAATTTATATGTGGTTTCTAAACAAGTGAATTAATTTGATCCTGAAATAATAAAAGAATTAAAGAAATATGCAATACTTAGCCTTGAGATGAAGATGAAATAGCAGAAACAGTAGTTCCGAGAGGGCTTCTGGGCATAATAGTAATAAAATCAAAAGGTAAGAAGGTAAAATTGTATAAAGCTTTGAATAGATTATCGCATAAGTTTGCCAGAAAATTCGTGTCGTTTACAATGATAACAGAGCTCACTATTTATAGTTGCACCCAGGGAACAAAGTCCTACGGTCACGCCCTTCTTTAATGTCAATTATGAGGGTCACCGAAGAATGTGTAACGGTGAGCATGAATAACAAATTCTTTGTAACAGACGGTGTATTAAATATTGTAGAATATTCTCCATTAAATGCTACCGGGTGGCAATCATTTATTGCATCATTCTTTCCGGTAACAAATGAAATCGTTGTCTTCGGCCTTAGCTATCCTCTGCCTTCGGTTTCACGTGTCACCCTCTTATGCAGTTACTTAACATAGCATATTTTACCCTATACAGATAGTCTCCTTGCTTTCTGGTGACATAACTTTGTGTCACCGGGAAGCTGGCAGAAATATTCTTTTTGGCAAGAATTTCTCTAACCACCTCTGAAAAGCTTTTAACGGTTGATTAGACGCATATATCTCCGCATTTAATGCCTCGAACACGCATCATCCCACTATTCAACATAACTTTTACCGGTTATATAGGTAATTATGGCCACGAATTTAGCCGCCTAAACCTTTACTTATACGCATCAAACTCCTTCATTCACACCCCATAATTCCGTTATTGTTGAGTTTTGCCTCCGCTACCAAGTATGTTTCGCATAGGTAAGTCCCTTTGTGTAGAGCATGATTGCTTTCCTTCGGCGCTTGTGCCAAGAAACGGGGGAAGAGCTATCCCTAGCTCACGTGATGAACCTTTATTCCCTCAAGATCTTCCGTGGAGGGATGATTAACTTGAACAAGTTGGGCCACCATGCATCGCTATCCAGCATGAATGATGATAACAATCGTTGGTGGATGGTATGGTTTGTTTCAATTTTCACCAGTGACACCATCACGACCTCGACTCCTTCTTTGCCGGAATTGCGAAATAGCACTCGTAAGTATACAGTCTTCTTCTATTCTTGTTAAAGACCATTCCTCGTCATTATTAGCTTTTCTCATTTTACCTGTCTCAGCGACTCGGTGGATTCCCCCTTGGGTTGAGGTCTTGGATCAATGGGTTCAGAAAATTTTGGACGTCACTACGCTTGAAACCTGCACCTGGAAAGAATTGTCACTGAAATATGGGTGGAAGTCCAAAAATCATGGTAAGTTAAACTCATCTTGTCTTTATCCTTTCTTATGAGAAATTTGTCTGATTCTTCTCTCCTGCTGAATATAGGTCTACCCAGGGCTCGATTGTGGTCCCCGAGGAGGATGTTATGGCTGATCCTGATGATGCGGCGAGGCTGCTACAGAAAGCTTTTTCACAGACAGACGTCTTCGGGCCTGCTTTTGGTGCTTATTCTCAAAGTCCTCGACCGGAGAATAAGCAACCAAAAATAAGGCGTTCCTCCGCAACCGGAGGAAAGAATAAGAGAGAGAATAATGCTTCCCCCGAATCATTTCGGGAAGTCGTGGTGACGAGCCCTCCGCCCGGGCCGGTCATAGATACTATGATGATTGAAGATGATGGAGAAGCTAGCGAGGAGGGAGCTTCTCTACATAGAAGACGACGACCTTCCTCAACTTAACAGGCTGCTCAATATGTTGAATTAGTTACACCAACCGAGGTTGACGCCTCGACGCTCTGGGGGTGCATGAAATGGTGGAAAATGCCAACTCCTGTTTTCGGATCCCAGTCGTTGAGCATGATATTGTACGGCTGAGTACTGAGTACCTGTGGTCTTCGGTTGACGAGCAACCAACAACTAGCACTGCGTTTAACGCAATTGCTTCTCACCCTTCAACACCATCGGCTTATCTCCTTCTTCACTAATTCTTCCACCAGCAACACTTACATCATCTCCACAGGTCGTATCTGCCCGAGTAGAGGATGTTCCCCTCCCATAGTCCCCAGTTCATAGGAATTTGGGGCAAAATTATGTTGCCCCCTCAAAAGATCCGTAAAGGAGAAGGAATGTTACTCTCTCGGTCTCCACCGGATGCAATTTGCTATCCCTTCTGGTGGAACTTGCTAACTATTTGAAGCCTTTGACTTCAGAAAAATATTGGGAAAAGACACAAGCTCTCTCGGGAAAGTGCTTGCTGAACAATTCCATGCACAACGCTGCGGCGGTACATTCCTTATTTCCTTTTCCATGTCTCATGTCTTTGATTGAATAAATATCCTGAGTTCTCCTTTCTTGTTTTGTAGACCAATTTCCTTGCTACCAAGGGCCTCTAAAGGTTGATTCCGGACAAAGAAGAACTTACCTCTTAACGAGATCACCTTTTGGCCAAGCGGGACCAAACTAGTGCTCGCCTCTCAGAATTGGAAGCCAAAGCTGATGATGATGTTGTGTTAGAGACTCGTTTGTAGCAAAGCGAGCAAGAAGTGGAAAACCTTAGCCAAGAGATTTCCCCACTGAGGGTTCAATTTGAAGAGGCCAAGGACAAATGGGTTGAAGTCCATAATGTCGTTCTTGTTGCATCCGATCGTGAGGTTGCCTCCGCTGAGAGTCTGACCAACTTAGAGGCAGCCTTGAACTCCAAAACTGAAGAGCTTGTTGTTGTTGGGGTGAAATATGCCTAATTGGAATGGAAGTATAAGAAGACCATTGAGCATAATAGAATTTTCAGCTCGACTGTCCATGAACTCGAAGTTAGCCACAAGTCCATTAGATCCGCCTGAGAACATCTTTCTGCCCAGGTTAACCAACTTAAAGAAGAACTCAAGCGTCGAGCAGCATCCCTCATTGTTGAAAAAACATATGTTATGTACAACATGAGGAGAAAAACCTTGTAAGAGGCTAAAGCGAGTATCATTAACTTTGATGCCAAAATCGCTAAAGCCCGTGAGCTAGAGTCAGCTGCTAAAAAGGGTCTCCTGGCAGGGTCTGATGCATCGGTTCCTCTAGTTCCGGTTCTGAAACATAGGGAACTGAAGAGGAATCGGAGGGCGAAGATGTTGAAGGCCAAACTGATGAGGGCCAAGATGTTTATCCATCGGCGGATCTACCCATTTCGCCTAGGGCGAGGACGTTTCTCTTCCTCCGGGTTTGGAGATGCAGCAGTTTAGCTTTTCCTTTCTCTTCCCAACTTTTGTACCTGTGCCATTTTGGCACGTTTATTGTGAATAAAAAACATCTTTTGCTCAAGTATTGTATGAGTCTTTCTGTTTTCTCCCGTTTGAACAATTAGGCAAGTTTTAATCTTTGCTTAAGAGTTTTGCTCAAGTTTTATTGTTTGCGTCTAATTATGTAAGACCTTGGGCGTATTTTTTCCCCAAAAGTATTTGGATTTCGAGCACAAGTTCTTCCTAAATCAACCCTTCTATCGTGAGGGTTTTTATAAGATATGGCCCTCTTATATTTACATTGCTCTTGAAGATGACGTCTCATGTTCATTCCGGCACTAGCATTTGAAGTACTTGTTTAACTTTCAAATGATAAAATCGATTCATCGTTCAGACAAGAAACAAGATGGAAATAAAAGGACTTTACCTTATTCCTTCCATTTTCAAAAAGTACATAAACATTCATTATGTTAAAATGAAACTGTTATTTCTTGTGGCTAACTTATACAACTTGTTTCTACAGGGCTGGATGCACAATCCCCGGTCCCGATGATATAACTATGTTTTTGGCTTTCGTATTCCGGTCGACGTGGCAGTAATTGTTGTCGTATACTCATATCATCCCCCAGTGTTCAAACGTGAAGAAAGCGAATTGGAACACTGGAAGTTTTGCACTTTCAAGGATTCCACTAATGAATTGCAAGATAATCTTCAGTTCAGTGACAAACTTCACTTCCTCTTAGGAATTTATGTTATCGAGCCAAAGACTATCTAAAAATCCTTTAGTGGTTTGCACTTATGAACGGTCGGCTAAACTTTGCTTGATAGCGAACTTAATTTCCCAGTGGGAATTTTGCTATCGAGCCAAAAGATTATCTAACCGCTTCGGAGTGGTTCTTCGCTTGTGTGACTTGCTATTAAAGGTCTTATTATTGCTGTTGAAACATTCTTCGTAGTATGTTTTCTGTTGCTTCCTCGTTAAAAACCTTGCCAAAAAATCCAATTAGGAGAAAAACTAGACGAAGAGAAAAAAGGTGCAGCACATACTTTCAGTACAGGTGATGTTCATCGGCAATAATATCTCTCGAGGTGTTCCATGTTCCAGTTGCTTGGCAAATGTTTTCCATTATGATTCTCCAACTCGTACAAACCTTTTCCGATGATAGCTTAAACTCGGTAGGGGCCTTCCCAGGTTGGGCCTAACTTCCTTGCGTTGAGCTCCCAGGTGTTTTGAGTTACTTTCCTTGGAACCAAGTCTCCCACTTTGAAATAACGGAGGCTGGCTCTTCGATATAATATCTTTCCATTCTCTGCTTTGGGCTGTCATTCTTATATGTGCCAAGACCCTGCGCTCATCGAGTAGCTCCAAGTTGATTAACATTGCTTCGTTGTTTGTCTCTTCATTTGCTTGAAAATATTTGAAGGCGGGCTCTCCTACTTCTATCGGGATTAAAGCTTCTTCTATGTACACAAGGGGAAAAAGAGTTTCTCTTGTGCTTGATTTGGCCATTGTTCGGTACGCCCTTAGCACTCCAGGCAGCTCATCAGTCCATTTACCTTTGGATTTGGCCTCTTCCAACCTCTTCTTGAGATTTTGTGTAATCACTTTTGTTCGATGATTTCGCTTTACCATTTGCGCTCGGATGATAGAGCGAAGATGTGATTATTTTGATTTTCAAGTCTTCAAGGAAATTTGTGATCTTTGCGCCTATAAATTGTAGCAAGTTATCGCAGACTATCTCTTGTGGTATCCCAAATCTTCAAAGTATGTTCTCCCACATGAAATCCAGCACCTCACGTTCACCGATCTTCTGATAAGGACCTGCTTTAATCCACTTAGAAAAATAGTTAGTTAAAGTTAAATGAAATCTAACCTTACTAGAGGCCGGCGGCAATGGTTCGAAGATATCCATCCCCACTTCATGAACGAACATGGAGATAGAACTGAATGTAATGATTCTGCTGGTTGATGTACCAGTGGTGCATAGCATTGATACTTATCACATTTTTGCACGAAAGCTTTGGCATCTTGTTCCATTCGGGGCCAATAGTATCTTGCCCTTACCGGTTTTAGTACTAAGGAATATGCACCCGAATGATTTCCATATATCCCTTCGTGGAATTCTCTCATAACATAATTAGCTTCGGACGCTCCCAAGTATCTGGCCAGTGGGCAATCTTTGAAGTTGTATCGTGCCTCTTTGGCGCGCAGTGCCCGGGACGCCTTGGAGTCTTCGGGAAACTTCATGTGCTCGAAATAATCGATGATCTCATTCCTCCAGTCCCGGCCAAATTAGTTGTACTTACCTCATAGTAGCTATAACCTAGTTCATGAGATGTGCTACTGTCCCGGAATCTAATCCCTTCATTTATGTTGATGAACTGAGGTTAGATAATGCATTCATTTCTACATTTTTTTCTCTTGGGATATGAGTAATCGACCACTCCCGGAATCGAGCAAGCAGAGCCTTTCCTTCACTATGTATTTTTGCATGTGCTCCTCTTTGGTTTCGAAGATCCCATAAACCAGATTTACCACCAGGTGAGAGTCGCATTTGATTTCTATGACCTCGGAATCTAGACCCTGGGCCAATTCGAGTCCTGCAATCAAAGTTTCATACTCTACTTCATTATTAGTCAAAGGGACCGTTCTTATGTCCCGCCTTAGGGTTTCTCCTGAAGATGTGGTAAAACTTATGCCAAGCCCAGACCCCTTTACGTTGAAGCTCCGTCCGTAAATAAGGTCCAAACTCCCGATGTCGATTCTGACACTATCACTGCTTCTTTGGTTGCCAGAGGCAATAATCCCGTACTAAAATTGGTCACAAAGTTGTCCAAGACTTCGCGGTCCTAGGTTTATACTCTATGTCGAATCCACTTATGTCGACCGCCCATTTGGCCAATCTTCCAAGAGTTCGGGTTTGTGAAGGATATTCCGCAGGGTAAAGGTGGTCGCCACAGCTATCGGGTGACATTGAAAGTAAGGCCTCGGCTTCCGAGCAACGACTACGAGAGCTAAGCTCAGCTTCTCCAAATGTGGGTAGCAATTTTCTGCTCCTGTTAAAATTTTACTAATGTAATAAATGGGAGATTGTGTACCTTAATCCTCACAGACTAAAACGGCGCTTCCCGCTACCTCCAAGACTACTAGGTAGATTAATAGTGTTTCACCTTCCTTCGGCTTTGATAGTAACGAAGAGCTCGACAAGTATCTTTTCAAATATATCAAAGCCTACTAGCATTTCGAGGTCCATTCGAAGTTGTTTTTCTTTTTTGAGCAGCATAATGAAACGGTGGCACTTCTCTGATGACGGGGAAATAAACTTGCTCAAAGCGGCCAATCTCCCTGTGA
The DNA here is from genome assembly GCA_005239495.1 of Nicotiana undulata. Lineage (NCBI taxonomy): Eukaryota > Viridiplantae > Streptophyta > Magnoliopsida > Solanales > Solanaceae > Nicotiana > Nicotiana undulata. Next base: position 89,147 of record ML278359.1, read on the forward strand.
GTCTTTGAACTTCTTTCACGCTTGCAGTTGGTCTGGGATGTATTCGATGGCTTTGATCTTATCGGGGTTTACTTCAATCCCCCTTTGTGATACCAGAAATCCTAGGAACTTGCCGGAGGTGACCCTGAACGCGCACTTCTCGGGGTTAAGCTTCATGTTATGCTTCCTTAGGATGTCAAAGTTTCTTGCAAATGCTTTAGGTGATCATCTGCGTTCAAATACATAAAAATCATATCGTCTATATAAACTTCCATGGTTTTCCCTATTTGTTTTTCAAACATATTATTTACGAACCATTGATAATTGGCTTTGACGTTCTTTAGCCTAAAGGGAATCACATTATAGCAATATGTGCCAAAATTCGTTATGAACAATGTTTTTTCCCGATCCTCCAGGTTCATCTTAATTTGGTTGTACCCGAATAAGTATCGAGGAAACTCATTAACTCTTTCCCGGGCGTTGCATCAACCATTTGATCGATGTTTGGCAGTGGGAACGAGTCCTTTGGGCACGCCTTATTCAAGTCCTTATAATCTATGCACATGCAAAATTTATTGTTCTTCTTAGGAAACATTACTACGTTAGCTAGCCAGTATGGATACTTTTCCTCTCGGATCGAACCGATATCAAGTAGGCGAGTTACCTCTCCTTTGACGAATTTATTTCTGGCCTCTACAATATGGCGTTTCTTTTGTTTTACTGGAGGGATGCTGGGATCCAAACTTAATTTGTGTAAAACCACTTTCGCGGGGTACCTGTCATATCCGCATGTGACCACGCAATAAAATCGGCATTAAATTTAAGAAATTCAATAAATCCACACCTGAGCTGGGGGTGCAGTCCTCCCCCGAAGAGAAATTTTCTCTCCGGAAACTTTTCAAATAAAGCGATTTGCTTAAGATCTTCCGCTGTGGACTTCGTTGCGTGCGTCTCTTCTGGTACCTGGAAGTATCTTGGCACCTCATTAGATTCTGATACTTCTTCCCCCCGATTAACTTCACTTGATTGGAGAGCAGGCGCCGGTTCCTGTAATTGTTGTGCTAGATGCTCCTTCCCATTGCTATTGGAGACCAAAATCGCATTCATCTCCCTTGTTGCCGGTTGATTTCCCTGAATTTGCTTAATCCCCCCGGGAATCGGGAATTTCAGCATTTGATGATACATTGAAGGCACGACTTTGATCTCGTGCAACCACGATCTTCCTAGAATAATGTTGTAACCCATATCACCGTTCACAACCTCGAAAAGAGTCGTCTTCATTACTCCTTCGGCATTTGTGGACAACAAGATTTCTCCTCGGGTCATCACGATAATGGGGTTGAATCCGGCAAAGAGTTTTGTGGCGGGAATGATGCTTCTGGTAAGTTTGGCTTGTTCAAATATCCTCTATTGTATGATATTGGCCGAACTTCCTGGATCCACCAGAACATGTTTGATTAAAAAATCTATTACATATAGAGACATTACCAATACGTCAATGTGCGGCAGCAACAGTCCGTATGTGTCCTCCTCCGTGAAAGTGATGTCGTCATCAGCGAATTCACAAAGTCTCTTGTTGTGGGTTATTGATACCTTCGTCTTTTTTGTTGCCGAGAAAGTAACCTCGTTAATCTCGTTTCCCCCGAAAATCATGTTGATCGTCTGGGCGAGAGGTCTTCTCCTGCTTTTGAGAGCGCTGGGTCCTTACAGTTGCGATCGTAATTGATCTTGGACCAGTCACTAAGAATTCCCTGAGATGGCCAATTTTCAGTAGTGTCGCCACCTCTTCATGCAGATGTTGGCAATCCCTAGTCTGGTGGCCACTCGTCTTGTGGTATTAGCACCACAAACTGGGGTCCCTCTGGTTGGGATCTGACCTCATCAGCTTCGGGATTTGTGCTTCTTTAACGTTCCTCATAGTCGATACCAATTCCATTACACTAACGTTGAAGTTGTATCTGATAGCATAGGATAAGAAAGATCTCGAGAACCTGATGTTTCTTTGTCCTGCAATGATCTATTGTTCCGACCGTGATTAGTTCTTCTGTCGGTAACTAACTTGTCCGCCGACCGGAACCTCAGCCACATCCTTCGGCCCATTTGTAAGGCAAAAATCGGCCCCTCGAAGACCGTCTATATGTGCCAAAATCGTCTTTTGATTTTTCTTTATTCTTCTCCCGACCTTTTTCCAATGCTGGGAAGCCAATTTGATCATCTTCAATCCTTATCTTGGACACGTACCGGTTGTGAACATCCACCCAAGCCGTTGCTTGGAACTCAAGCAAGCTTTCCTTCAATTTCCAGGAAGCATTAGAACTTCTCAAATTCATATCCTTGGTGAATGCTTTAGCCGCCCATTCATCCAGAATAGCCGAGAGCAATATTCTTTCCTTTTGTAACTGGGTGACGAATTCCCGTATCAACTAGGACTCTCCTTGTGCAATTTTGAATATGTCGGCCTTTCAAGCCTGCACCTTTCTAGCCCCTACATGGGCCTTAATAAAAGAATTTGTGAGCATCTCAAAGAAATCTATGGTATGCTCAGGCAACAACGAATACCACGTCAAGGCTCCCCTCTTAAGGGTCTCTCCGGATTTCTTTAGCAAAATAGATTCAATCTCGTGGGGAGTTAAATTGTTCCCATTCACCTATGTTTTATAGATGGTAATATGCTCCTAAGGGTTTGAAGTCCCATCATATTTCGGCACATCCGGCATTTTAAACCGCTTCGGGATTAATTCTGGTGTCGTGCTTGGTTTGTACAGCAATTGAGTATACTTTTTTGAGTCCGGCCCTTTTAGCACCTATGGTGCAGCCGAGATTCGATCTATGCGGGCATTCACTTCCCTCATAAACCATAAGAGCTCGCTTTTGAAGGGTTCATTCTCGTTATTGTGACCGAAACTGCTCCCCCTCGCCCCATCGAAGCCAACCTCGCCCCTCGGGGTGGTGTTGTCGACCATTTGTGTTATTTGATTTGTGGGAGCACCAGGAGAAACTGGACCTTGTCCATTCGCGTTATTGGAAGTACCTATCAACGCTAGCTTTAGCTCTATCATAATGTTATCATGTCGTGTGAGATGGCCTAGAATGACCTCTTGCTGCTCCTGCAGGACCCTTACCACTTCAATAACATGCTCCTCTTCAGCATCATTGGGAGTCGCCTCCCGAACATGCCGCGGGTACCACCTGTCGTGGATCGGCGTGGAGTTGTTTCCCTAATTGTGGGTATCACTGATTGAATCCTCGTGTTGAGGCTGGTCTCCTTGGGTCTCAAGATTGTGTGTGTTGTTAATGCCATTATCTGTCATTTTTGCTAAAAATAAATAATCAAAACAAGTTAGTAAAGAGGCAAGGATTAACTTAATTACACGATTGTCTAGGCCCCACGGTGGGCGCCAAACTTGTGTTGGTAAAAAAGAGCTTCACACGTGTAACAATTGTGATGACTCAGCAATCTATGTGGAGCAATGCAAACGTGACAACTGGACGAAACTTTATGAAGAGCTACGAGACAAAGAGACATGGAATAGCATACCTACGGGGTAATCAACTACGGGAATCTCAACCTAACCGAGAAGATCAAAAGGCACGGTCATAATGAATCCAGGCAAAATAAAGGGCAGATTCGGAGATCTTCAATTAATGAGTCAGGCGTTACATAACCTTCACGCAACAGTTATGGTTAATCAGTGTAACGTTACATTAATGCCATTATTAGTGTTTAATGCTCAATCACTAAAAAAGGTAGACGTTATATTAAGAAATTCCCTATATAAGGGAGTAAAATATAGCTTGTAAGGGACATTCAAACTATTATTGCAATACACTTAATTTTTGTGATGACCCAAAAGGTCATCTTATATAATTTAAGCTATATCTGTGTTCCGAGGCTCTGAGAGCCTCCGTTAGTCTCACCTCATTATGCGTGCGCAGCCCGGGCGTGTAGCCGGGAAGCTATTATGTGAAAATTTGATGAAAATGAGTTTTAATAATTAATAAATGAATATAGTTGACTTTGGTCAACATTTCTGGTAAACCGACCCAGACCCATGATTCGACGGTCCCGGAGGGTCCGTAGGAAAATATGGGACTTGGGCATATGCTCGGAATCGAATTCCGAGGTCCCTAGCCCGAGAAATAAATTTTTAAAATAAATTGTTTTCTGAAAATAATAAAGGAAATAGAAAGTGAATAATTATGTGAAAACCGTGTTACCGGGCCCGTATTATGGTTCCGGAGCCCGGAACAGGTTTATTATATATTAATTGTCTTATTTGTAAAATTTGGTGTAAAACGGGCATGAATTGAGTGGTTACGGATCAAAATGAGGTTTTGAGGTTTTAAAGAATTTGAAATGCGACTTGGAAAGTGATGTTATGTTCCCGAGGTCCGAATGAGATTCCGAGACCGGGAATAGTTCCGTGGTGTCATTTATAACTTATCTGCAAAGTTTGAAGTCATTCCGAGCAGGTTAGGCCGGTTCGATGATTTGAAATGAATTCTAGAATTTTAAGTTCTAAAGATTTGATTAAATAAGTTTTGGGGTTTGGCTTCGAGTTCCGTTGTTGTTTTTCGTGTTCCGAAAGTTCGAGTGAGTCCGCTTAGTGATTTAGGACTTGTTGGTATATTTGGACGGGGGCTCGGGTGGGCCCAGGTGCCTCCCGGACCCCGCGCGAGGCCAAAAACCAGCAAAAACCACTGCTGGTGCACAGCAGCTGGTGTGACCGCAGGTGCGGTTGCCCAGCCGCAGGTGTGGGACCGCCCCTGCGGTCCCAGCCTCGCAGGAGAGACCCCCAATCTTTTGCCCAGAGTCCGCAGGCGCGGGACTCATCCCGCAGGCGCGGTCCAGGCATCACAGGGGCGACTCTTCTCGCAGGCGCGACCCAGGCGTCGCAAGGGCGGCTCCGCAGGAGCGTTCCCCCATACCGCAGGTGCGGCCCCATCTGGGCTGGCCCAAGTCCGCAGGTGCGATCGTTTTTCCACACCTGCGATCCCGCAAGCGCGAGCCCCTTTCCGCAGGTGCAGAAATCGCCCAGTGAAATATTAAAGTACAAAACAGTGTTATTCCGGGATTTTCATAAACACACACGAACTCCTCCTTCTCCAAACCCCTT
>MDKH01090852.1:0-19526 GCA_005239495.1 Nicotiana undulata
GAAATATTTACACCAAAAATAGTATAGAATTTGGGTGTGGTCAAAAATTAGTTGTTCACAGTCTTCCCAATGCATTGTGTTGTTTCTTATGCTTCTGTTGCTTCGATTTTGGTGCCATTGACGGCTCATTGCCTCGATTCAGGTGCCACCTAACCTTATAAATAGAGGAGATAGGCTTCACTATCGAAACTTTCAGCACCTCGTATTCTGTAGGCATTTTGTTCTTCTTTAATCTTCTTTTCTGATCTCCATTTTCGATTTCTTACAGCTCCTTCAATTCCAGTCCCTGATTTCTTTCTCGGTCGATACTTTCTGTAACGACCCGACCAGTCGTTTCGAGAAATTAAACTCTATTCGGTGGCGTAAGGTCTTGAACAGCTTCACGTTGTGTACATCGACCTGCATGCGTGGTTAGATTCAGTTAACGGATAATCTGGAGTCGAATTGGGAGGCAAATTTCAAATTTTGAAGCTTAAGTGATGGAAGTTGACCGGAGGTTTGACTTTAGTATAAACGGCCTCGGAATGAGTTTTGGTTCATTTCAACAGCTTCGTATGGTGATTTTGGACTTAGGCGCACGTCCAGAATAGGTTTTGGAGGTCCGTAGGGTAATTTGAGGTAATTTGGCGAAAGTTTGAATTTCGGTGATTTTGGCCGATAGTTGAAATTTTGATAACGGGCCCGGAATGGAGTTCCGGGAATGTCTGTAGGTCTATTGTGTTAAATGTGACTTGTCTGCAAAATTTTACATTATTCCGGGTTGATTTGATAGGTTTCGGCACGAGTTTTGATATTTGAAGTTTTGAAAATTCCTAAGTTTGATTTTTGGTTTGATTCGTCGTTTTAGTGTTGTTTTATGTGATTTGAAATCTCGAGTGAGTCCGTGTTAGGTTATAAGACTGGGTTGTGTGTTTAGACAGGGTCCTGGGGGTCTCGGGTGTGTTTCGGATGGGCTTCGGGTCAAATTTCCCTTATTTTTTACTGCTGATTTTCTATCTGATGTTTCCTTCTATGCGATCTCATAGTTATTCATGCGATCACATAGTGTAATGTTGACCAACCCAATTTTTACTCTATGCGATCGTATCAATCCATACGCGATCGCTTAGAATATTTTTGGTCAGTAAATATTTTTCCTTCTATGCGATCGCATCAATTCATACGCGATCGCATAGAACATTTTTGGTCAGTAAACATTTTTCCTTCTATGCGATCGCATCATTTCACACGCGATCGCATAGTACATTTTTGGTCAATAAATATTATCCTTCTATGCGATCGCATTAGTCTCTACGCGATCGCATAGCACCTTTTTGGCCAGTAACAATTTTCTTCTATGCGATCGCATCGTTTGTTCTGCGATCGCAATGCACAAATTCCTGGACAGAATATAAGTTTTCAAAACCGAGGGTATCACTATTTTTAACATATTTTGACTTCTAGAGCTCGGTTCTTGGCGATTCTTTGAAGGGTTTTCACACAAATCGAATGGGTAAGTGTTCTTCAACTAGAATTAATTATATCCAATGAATTAGTCCTTGTTTTTGTCATTTAATTTGTGTTTTGAGTTGGGGAAATTGTGGGTTTATGAAAGAAATTTCTAAATCGAAAAATCATGATTTGAGAGACTAAATGATATCGGAATTTGATAAATTTTGTATGGTTGAACTCGTATCGAAATGGGTAATCGGATTTTGTAAAATTTATTGGGTTTTGAGGTGCGGGCCCAAGGATCGACTTTTGGGTCGATTTTTATAATTTTGCAAAGATTGAAACTTTATTATTCTGAATAGATCCTTACACGTTTTATGTGTATTTTGAAGTTGTTTTAGTTGATTTTGAGCTGTCCGGATGTCTTTTCACCTGAGAAGTTCATTTTATAGTACCGGGTTGTCGCCGTCGAGGTAAGTATCTTGCCTAACCTTGTGTGGGGGAATACCCCTTAGGATTGAGTCTTCTTTGTTGGTTGTAGCCTGTGTATGCGAGGTGACGAGTGCGTACACATATTTATTTGCAAATAGGTTGTCCTTTTAGGATTCGTAGGTTCTTATATTACATGTGTATGGATTGTAATTGTTACATTTGAGTCCTTGATTGCAAATTTCATCCTTTCCTGCTTAAATTAGAATTACTTGCTGTTAGATTTCTTTGTTGTCTATTTGATCTTAATTGACTTAACTGAATATTTTACCTCTCCTATCACCATGCTATATTTTCTTCTTAAACTGCCTATCTGACTAGAACTAGTATTATCTAGCCCTATAATTGTTTAGCCGTAGTTGGAACGTCCATTTGTTGGTATCAAGCATGCCCGTGAGTCTTACACTGTGAATTATATGATTTCCCTTAACTTTTACTTAGGTTTAGTTGATAATCATCCGTGTTGATGGTGTTTCCTTGGTGTTGCCTTTTTACTGAGCATTGTTCAAACCGAGTTTATTTCGTGAAGCTAATTGTTTAAGTGAGATTGGTTATAGTTGTTTTTCCTTGCCGGGACAGTATGGTTTCTAGTATTATTCATGTTGTTGATGATACTATTTCCATTGTTGACTCCCTTGCCGGGACAGTGTGGTTTCTGTTATTATTCGTGTTGTTGATGATATTGTTCCCATTGTTGACTCCCTTGCCGAGATAGTATGGTTTATGTTGTTGATTTCCCTGTCTGAATGCTATCATTTCATTTGTCTGGGTGAGAAAGAGTGTCAAGCACGAAGGGTGATGTCGTGCCATTGCATATGCATTATCATGTGAGGAAAGAGTGTAAAGCACGAAGGGTGATGCCGTGCCATTGTTATATTCATTATCATGTGAGGAAAGAGTGTAAAGCACGAAGGGTGATGTCGTTCCATATTATTGAGAGTAAAAGCACGAAGGGTGATGCCGTGCCATATTATTGGGAGTAAAAGCACGAAGGGTGATGCCGTGCCGATTCTATTATTATTTGGTGAGGATGAGAGTAAAATCACGAAGGGTGATGTCGTGCCGTTTCTATTGATTTATGGTGAGAATGAGAGTAAAAGCACGAAGGGTGATGCCGTGCACTTGTCTTTGTATTATTATTTCTGTTGTTCTTGTTTGATATTTACTGCACTTGTTTACGTGTTATTATTCTGTTGTTTCAATTTGGATATTCATACCGTTCCCTTACTGCATTATTGACAAGACTTGATATCCCCCTGTACCGTATGACAATTTTTGAGTTACGGACTGAGTTCCGGTAGATTTATCCTGAGGAGATTATGATCAAAAGATATTATTGAAAAGTATTATTGAAAAAGTAATGGCTTCGAAGGAGATTATGTTTGAAGGACTTTTATTTTGAAGGTATATTTGAAAAACATTTGTATTGCAGAAAATGATATATGGAAGTCATTTATTGGGAAGGTATATTTGGAAATTACGTATTTTGAAAGAAACTATGTTCTAAGTATCTCTCTTTATTAAAGATACATATATATACGTTTAGAGAAAGTATGTTTCAAAAGAGACCTTTCTATACTAAAATTATTATATCTTCAAAGTTTTCAATATGAACTGTTATTTAAAGTTTCCACCAGTTTATTGATTTTAGTGGCTAAGGCCCGATGTGAAAAAACTGACACAGAGCCGAGTTACTAGTGTTTTCTATGTGTTGTGGTTTTCTTCCGGTTTGGCTTGCTTGCTGTCCATCTTTCTGTGTATTTTTATGATGTTTCTGTTGGTTAATTTCTGTAATTTCCTTCCGCATTATATTGTCATTGTTGTAAATTATACCGTGAAGTCTTAGATAGATGTAGTGTTCGGTTATTTCTATATTCATGTCAGTTTATTTTGTTAGACCAGTGGTGTTTTGACTAGTCCTCGTCACTACTTCATCGAGGTTAGTCTTGATACTTACAGGGCACCGCTCTGGTGTGCTCATACTACACTTCTGCACATTTTTGTGTGCAGATCCAGGTAATTTTTGTTAGTATCTGCGTGGATCATTGACGGGGAGACTCAAGGTAACTTGTCGCTGCGTTCGCAGGCTTCGGAGTCACCTTCTTTTTGTATTTATTATTCATACCTTGTTGTATTCATTCCGAACAGTGGTAATTAAAGATTTTAGAATAATTTCGTAAAGTTTATGACTTGCATTACCGGTGTTGGGACATTGTAATTCTGTCAAGATTTTCATATCGAAACTGTTAGATTTCTTGTATTATTGTTGTTATTTCTCTAAATGTTAGGCTCACTTAGTCCCTAAGACTAGGTGCCATTACGATACCCAACGGAGGGAAATTTGGGTCGTGACACTTTCTTTCTCTGACTTTATTGTACACACTTTACTACGAAAATATAACAAATTCTCCTCCTACTCACGACGGAGTCTCCGATTCCACCCCTTTATCGGTGGCCATTCTTACTAGCGGTGAGGAACCCATGGTTGAGGAGGAAGAAAGCTTCCCCACCGTGGAAGAAGTAGTTCCTAAAAACCCTTTGGTCAGAAATGACTTCCCAAAGGAGCCTGCTCTCGCTCCTACTCATGTGCTTTTTGAAACGAGACCGAGTCAAATATCCGAACTCCGGTCCAAATATCATATTCCCTCTCACGTCGAAATTGTCCCGGCGGGAGGTGACATAATGCAAGTTCATCGGCCCGGATACTGCGCTTACTACATTTATCCGTTCTTAGTCGGTTATTCTCTTCCTCTCCCCCCACTAGCGGAGGAGTTCGGTCATTTTTACAATGTCTTCCCGGCGTAGCCTCCCCCTATTTATATAAGGTTTTTCTGATGTTGGCGAAGTACGTGAAGTTGGTCGGCTGCAAGGTCAATATCTGTCATCTGATGCATCTCTTCTCGCCCAGTTTTTATAGAGGTACATTAATACATCTACGTCATCGTGGGACCAAAGGGTTGGTGGCCAGGATGGATGATAAGGCGAACCGGCGGTTCTGGCATAAGTACTTCTTCATCAAGACCAAGAACTTAGTGGCTGCTCCGACCGGATTCCCCGAGCAATGGAATTATAATCGTAAGGATTTATGGTCGCTTGCCATATGTTAATTATTTCTTCTCTTTCATTTTGTTCTCGACTCACTCACGGCTTCTCTATTTTCAGTTGAGAAGCGTCCACCTTCTCTCGTCTTCGATATAGAAGATTGGGTAACTCGCGTGTTACCCCACACCATGGGAATTCGTGACAGGACCTCCTTCCACAAGCTCTTTGGACCCAAGACCTCGTCCAGTAAGTATTATTTTTACCTTTAGACTTATCTCCTTTCACTATTGTCCTTTGATGCCATCTTATTTTGGTGCTAGGTCGGCGAAATTCCAAGAAGGCGAAGGCTCCAGCGCTTGCATTTCACTAGGCGGTTGTTTCGGCCGGGATGCAATTGCTCTAACTGAGTCCACGAGGTCAGACTCAAGCTCCGCTGATGAAGGACTCCGCCCCTCGAACTATTATTGTACCGAATGCGATCTCTTCTTGGCCTATCTTGCACCTGGTCAACGAGTTGTCTCACGGTGAGGAGGAGGCGTCGCCGAGGAAAATACGAAGGGTGGAGACTAGGAAGGCCATTATTGCTGAAGTTGAGTCGGAAAAGCTCATCGCTTTGGAAGCGGAATCGGTGCCTTCACCAAATGTTGAGGTTGTTTCTGTGGCAGGTGTCGTCATGGTGAAGAGGCCCTCTGAGGTTGAGGGGGTCCGTGGTAGGGGAGAGTCTACACGGGCTGCCGAAGTTGGCTCATCATCAGTGGCCGAAAGAGATAGAGTCTTTCCAATGGGGGACGATGACTCTAGCTTAGATATCGACCCTGAGGAGGTATAGACCTTCGTGGAGAGGGCTAGTCGTGTGGAGATAAGAACGGAGGGTCCTAATCGGCACATAGTCATTCCCGTGAGCTATAACCTCTTGGTCGACTCAGAACGGGCGACAACGTCCTTTGCTCTTTTGTGCAGGCTGAGAATAGGACGTTGCGAACTCTGAAGGATGCGGACCTGTCTTTGGGTATATCGGGCATGGCAAGTGCCTTGCGAGTAAGATTTTACTTCTTTCCTCCTATGTTTATCCATTACATAAGTGTTGTTTACTCTGACTGACTTACTTTCTTTCGCATGTCAGACTCTCATATTAGAGATTGAGTGTGACCGGTGAGAGGAAGAGAGGACGACTCTCTACAAGAGGATGGAATCTAAGTATAGAGAGTATCGCTCCAAGCATCGGAAGATGGCCAGATTTGTTGGTGAGGACGGCCAGTTCCAAGAGTTGCGCGATGAGATCAAGCAAAAGGACAAGGAGCTGAAGGAGAAAGATGAGGAGATTATGAGGGCCATCGGTCGATGCAGCATGTTGGAAGAGACGCTGAGGTCTAAGGAGGATGAGCTCGAAGTGAGCAAAGGGGTAATGGCTGAGAATGCAGATCTCTAGGCGCAGGTGGCATCCTTAAAGGTCGAGTTTGAACAAATCGAGGTCGGGGTCATCGACTTGAGGGCGGAATTGAGCACTAGGATCGAAAAGCTGAACCTGGATGAGAGGACCAGGATGGCCACCGTGGCGGAGGCAGCAGCCTTAGAGGGTACCCTACGTGTTTGTAAGTCTGAATAGGCTAGAGAGGAAGAGACTTCAGTTCTCAAGGTGGAGAGGTTGGAGGAGCGGGTCGAGAGTTTAGAGGCAAAGCTATCTGGGCTAAATGAGCATATCGTCATCTTAAAGTCCGAGAAGGAGTAACAGTAGGCTCAGCCGTCTGCTTCTCATACTTCTATCGATCCTAGTGTTTCACGGGAGTTGTACGAGATGTAGGTTCATGTTGAGGCCCAACTTGACGTGTACAAGTCATTAAAAGTGGTTGGTAGGGTTTCCGAGGTGGAGCTTAAGGGCGTTCGTGTTAAGGCACGTGCAGCTGGTGAAGGATGTGGTTACTACCCTGGTACACTCGGCGGGGATGATGACGAAGACGCCTTGTATGGGCTTGCCACCGATCCTTGGTATGATGATGAGTATACTGATGGTGCTGATGGGGATGATGTGGTGTGAAGCCTTTGTACTTAGTTTTTTTTTTTACTATTTTTTGTGAGGGCGTCCTTGAGCCCCTTGTAAAAAGTATTGTAGTTGAACAATTGAAATAGTACACTTGCCTTTTTTTGCTTTGTGTTTTCGGATTTTCTCTTTTCCCTTTTTCCTCTCGTTGGCATTTTCTCTTGTGGGATAGTCCTCGATTATTCGGCCGTTTGCATGTGACGTTGATTTGGGCGGAGTCGAATATAGACCGATTTGAGGTCGAAAGCAAGTTAGCTCGAACGAGGTCGAGGTTTGATTAATTCGAGCGAGGTAGACTGTACAGTAATTCGAGCGAGGTCGAATGTAAAGTAATTTGAGTCGAGGTAGAATGTAAAGTAATTCGATCGAGTCGAATCTGAGTAATTCGAGTAGTGTCAAATATAAGTTGTAATTCGAGCGAGGTCAAATGTTGAATAACTCGAGCAAGGTCGAATGTAAAGTAATTCTATCGAGTCGAATATGAGTAATTCGAGCGGTGTCGAATGTAAGTAATTCGATCGAGTCGATTGTGAGTAATTTGAGGGGTGTTGAATGTAAGTTGTAATTCGAGCGAGGTCGAATGTAGAATAACTGAAGCAAGGTCGAATATAAAGTAATTCGATCGAGTCGAATGTGAGTAATTCGAGCGGTGTCGAATGTAAGTAATTCGATCGAGTTGAATGTGTGTAATTCGAGCGGTGTCGAATGTAAGTTGTAATTCGAGCGAGGTCGAATGTAGAATAACTGAAGCAAGGTCGAATATAAAGTAATTCGATCGAGTCGATTTTGAGTAATTTGAGGGGTGTTGAATGTAAGTTGTAATTCGAGCGAGGTCGAATGTAGAATAACTCGAGCAAGGTCGAATGGAAAATGTAGAATAATTTGGTGGAGTTGTGCAAGAATGTTGCATACTGCTTTGTTTAATTATTCATTGGAGAATATTACATGTTTCTGTTTGTTCCATATATACATTTGAGAAGTTCCAGTCTATCTAGTCCCTTCATCGCTCGTCCTAGAGAAGTAGTCGATAGGCGGGGCGATGAATTCTACACTTGAACTTCGAGACGCCCTCTTCATCGCCTCAGTAAAAACCTCGCCGATAAAACCCAATTGGGATAAAACCCGGGTGAGGGAAAAAGTGTACAACTTGGAGGACGTCCATTCTCAGAAGTTGAAGTATTTGAGGTGGGCGACGTTCTAATTGTTTGGTAGTAGCTTTCCCTCCATTGTTTCTAGTTGGAATGATCCTTTATTTGTTGCTGCCGTGATTTTGTATGGTCTGTCCCAATTGGTTCCTAGTTTACCTTCTCTTGGGTATTTGCTAGCATGTGTTTTGGCCTTGAGTACATAGTCTTCGACTTTGAGTGGTCTTACTTTGGCCTTTTTGTTGTAGTACAGTTCTGCTTGCTGTTTTTGAGCTATCATTCTTATGTAATCCATGTCTCTTCGATCCTCCGCTTCGTCGAGGTCTTGCTTTTTGTTTTCATTGTTGTTTGGTCCGCTCTCATTGGAGTATCTCGAACTTGGTTCCCCGACCTCGACTGGTTTCACTGCGTCAGTCCCATAGACTAGTGAATATGGCATTTCTCCTGTGCTCTTTTTTGGCGTGGTACGGTATGCCTATAACACTTCTGGTAGTAGTTGCCACAGTACCTTGGCGTCTTCGAGTTTCTTCTTCATGATGTTCAGTATTGTTTTGTTGGAGGATTTGGCTTGGTCGTTGCCTGTAGGGTGATATGGCGTGGAGAGTATTCGCTTGATATGCCATTTATCGAAGAATTTGGCGGTCTTTTTCCCGATGAACTGGGGTCCGTTGTCACAACTGATTTCTTTGGGGATGCCGAAGCAGCATATGATGTTCCTCCATATGAATGTGATAACTTCCTCTTCGCGTATTTGGGCGAATGCACCCGCTTCTACCTATTTAGAAAAGTAGTCAGTTAGAACCAAAAGAAAGCACACATTACCTCGTCCCACTAGAAGTGGTCCAACGATATCCATTCCCCATTTGATGAACTGACATAGCAATGTGACCGAGTGGAGGTGCTCACCTGTTTGGTGTATCATAGGAGCGTATTTCTGGCAACGCTCTCACTTCTTAACGAAGTCGGCGGCTTCCTTCTTCATGGTAGGCCAGTAATATCCTGCTCGTATGAGGCATCTAACGAGGGCTCGATTGCCAGTATGGGCACCGTAGTGGCCTTCATGTACTTCCTCCAGGACGCACCTTGTTTGATTTGGCCCTAGGCATTTCGCCAAGGGACCGCCAAACGTTCTTTTGTATAGGTCGTGGTTGATGACGTTGTATCTGTGTCACGACCCGAATTCCCACCGTCGGGACCGTGATGTCGCCTAACGCTATACTTGCTAGGCAAGCCAACATTAGAGAGTTACGGCATTAAATCAATTAAAAAAACATATACGAAGTTCTACTACTATTCATCACATGATACCAAAAATAACAAGCGAAAATAATACTAATGTCAAACTATCTAGGGTCTGGAGTCAGAACTCACGGACTACTGAGAATTTACTACAAGTATTTGGTTGAAAGAAAATGTATAACTGTTTGTGAATTAAATAAACAGTAAATGGAGATAAATGAAGAGACTCCAGGAATCTGCGGACGTCGACAGATCTACCTCGTGTCTCCTGCGCAGGTGTCAGCTACTACTCAAAATCAGCTCGAACCTAACCCTGGATCTACAAAAAAGTGCAGAGTGTAGTATCAGTACAACCGACCCCATGTACGGGTAAATGTTGAACCTAACCTCGGCGAAGTAGTGACGAGGCTAGGACTGGACGCCTCATAAAACCTAAACAGTATAATCATGCTAGTGGAAATAACAACAAATAAATAAATAAACAGAAAACAATGGGGAGGGGCATACAGTAGGGGATTTCAATATAAGGAGTGATAATAAATGAACGGTAATCAGCAAACATTTTAAGCATCTAAAACAGAAAGGAAAACTGCACGACATCGCCCTTCGTGTTTTTACTCTCATCCTCACCAAATAATAAATAAGAATGCACGGCATCACCCTTCGTGTTTTTACTCTCAACCTCACAATATAAGTAAATCATGCATGACATCACCCTTCGTGCTTTACACTCTTCCTCACAATAGAATCAAATCATACACGACATCACCCTTCGTACTTTACACTCTTGCTCACCATTCACAGTATCAATAACAACAGATAAAGAGAAGTTTCACAAAGAAATCAATATTTCATCAATAATTACTTTCACAATTTAACCTCTCAACCTCGAATCAATATTCACAATGTTATCCATCTCGTTGGAACCGGATAAAATTCTCCCAACATTTCAATAGCAACAATAAGCATGGATGATAGGTTTTAAGACTACAAGAATAGCAATAAGGGACTTTCACTCGCATGTTATGAATCGACCACAACGTATAGGTGCTCGTCACCTCACCTATACATCGTATTCAACAAAAAAACACATAGCAAATAATCACACAATACCTATTCCCTCAAGCTAAGGTTAGACACAACACTTACCTCAATTTCGCAGGCCACTCACTGCTCAAGTAAAACTTTCCCTTTAGAATTTACCTCCAACCCACTCGTATCTAATCATAATTAGTTTAATATCATCAATTATCGCTAAAGGAATCAACTTTAATGCATAATTACAGTTTTCCCAACAAAAGTCAAAAATCGACCACGGGTCCGCTTGGTCCAAATTCGAAGTTCGGACCAAAATTCGTTTACCCATTCTCCCCCGAGCCCGGATATAAAATTAGTTTCGGAATCCGACCTCAATTCGAGGTCTAAATCCCCAAATTTCGAAATTCCTAAGTTCTACCCAAAAATTCCTAATTCCACCACGAAAATCCTAGATTCTAGGTTGAAATCTTGTTAAAAGATGTAAAAGATTGAAAGCAAATAGTTAGGAATCACTTACCTATGATTTGGGGAAGATTTCGTCTTTGAAAAATCACCTCTTGAGGTTTAGGGTTCGAAAAAGTTGAAGAATGAATGAAAAATCTCGTCCAAGTCCAAAGTTATCAGCTGCAGATGTCGTATTTGCGACTTGAGCTTCGCAATTGCGAAGCTCGCAAATGCGAAGGGGTCATCGCAAATGCGAGATCCTTCACATTTCCATTGCCTTCGCATTTGCGACAATTGGCCCATCACATTTGCGGGCAGAAATTCACATTTGCGAACATACCCTTCCCCAGACCCCCATCGCAATTGCGAGAACATGTTGGCCCAGGTCTCCTTCGCAATTATCTATATACCTCGCAATTGTCAGGACTGCTTTGTTCGCATTGCGAAGCCTGATCATAGGCTTGCTACAGACGCTTGTTACACTAGCAATTCTCCAAGTTCTAAAATCACTCTGTATCCTATCCGAAACTCACCTGAGCCCTCAGGGATCCAAACCAAACATGCACGCAAGTCTAAAAACATCATACAAACTTGCTCGTGCGATCAAATCACCAAAATAACACCTAAAACTATGAATTTAGCACCAAAACTCATGAATTCCTCAAGAACATTTCAAAATTACTATCTTCTTAATCGAATATCCGAATCACGTCAAATTTACTCTAATTCTTACAAAATTTCAGAGACATAACTTAAACATTATAATAAACCTGTACCGGGCTCCGGAATCAAAGTACGATCCCGATACTAATGAGACCAAACGTTAATCAATTTCTTTAAATCCTTTAAATTTTAGTCTTACAACTTTCATCAAAAATTCATTTCTCGATCTAGGGACCTCGGAATCCGATTCCGGGCATACGCCGAAGTCCCATATTTTACTACGGACCTTCCGGGACCGTCAAAACACGGTTCCAGGTCCGTTTACTCAAAGTTGACCAAAGTCAACTAAAAATCATTTTTTTTAAATCTCAAAAATTATTATTTCATAAATTTCCACATAAAGGCTTTCCGTATTTTCGCCCAGACTGCGCACGCAAAGCGAGGTGAGTAAAAAATAAGGTTTTTAAGGCTAATGAGTGCAGAATAGATTCTTAATTCACAAGATGACCCTTTGGGTCATCACAATCTGGTCGCCTACATTCGAAGCTTTTTGGCTTCTTTTTTTGTCTGATTGGAGTATTCCTTCCTACAAATATGTTACAATACGGTTGCGCCAGTCCCAAGTTAAACTTACAGAGTGTACCTCAATATGGTCTATTGGCGAATGGAGGAGGGTAACCACATTTTCTTTTTCGCTTATATTTTTGGTGGATGCTGCTAGTTTGGCGAGTCCATCTGCCTCGATGTTTTGTGCTCGAGGTATCTGGTCGAGTTTATATTCGTCGAACTCCGGCAGTAGATTATGAATTTCTACCTCGTACTTTTGTAGCCTATTCTTTGATTTGGAAAGTCCTTGGTTGATAACGAGTTGTGAGTCACATCGGAGGACGACTCGTCGTGCTCCATATTTGAGAGCTTGCTTTAGTACTGCAATTACGGCCTCATACTCGGCCTCATTGTTAGTCATATCGGGGCACCGCATGGACTGGAAGATGACTTCTCCTGTTGGGACCTCAAGTATGAGTCCCGGTCCAGATCCTGATGCGTTGGAAGCGCCATCGGTGTATAGGAACCATAGGTCGGGTAAATTGGGAGAGGTACGAGAAGTTTCTTACTCGACCTCAGGCATTATTTTGGCACTAAAATTTGCGACGAAGTTGGCGAGTACCTACGACTTTATCGATGTTTGCAGAAAATATGTTATATCATGCTCGCTCAATTCTATGGCCCACTTGGCCAACCTCCCCAACAGCTCGGGTTTATGGAGATGCTTCTTAGGGGGAAGGCCATGACCACTGATATAGGGTGACATTGAAAATAGGGCCTAAGCTTTTGTGAAGCTATGACCAATGTCAGGGCCAGCTTTTCAAGGTGGGGATACCTCGTATCCGCGTTGACCAGGGTTTTGCTAATGTAATATATTGGAGATTGCGTACCTTTGTTTTCGCGGACCAGCACTGCACTTACTGCGACCTCTGATACGACCAAGTATATCAGGATACGCTCGTCGGGTTCTACTTTGGCGAGTAGCGGGGGCGAGGACAAGTATGCCTTTAGTTCTCTTAGGGCCTCTATGCACTCTGAATTCCACTAGAGTCCGTTTTCCTTTTTGAGCACGTTGAAGAATTTATGGCATTCGTTGAGGATAGTGAGATGAACCTTGACAGGGAAGCTATACGGTCGGTCAGCTTATGTACTTGTTTCTTACTTGTCAGTATTTCAGGTATTCCCTCGATGGCTTTGATCTGGTCGGGGTTAACCTCGATGCCTCTTTGCGACACAAAAAACCTGAGGAACTTCCTAGAGGTCACGCTGAAGGCACACTTTTCGGGGTTTAGCTTCATGCAGTATTGCCTTAGTATATCGAAGGCTTCCTTTAGATGGTCGATGTGATCTTCCTTTTTTTTTTTGAGTTGACCAACATATCATCTATATAAACCTCTATTGTATTGTCGAGTTGGTCCTTGAACATCTTGGCGACCAGCCTTTATAAGTCGCCCCTGCGTTATTCAGCACGAACGGCATGACTCTGTAGCAGTACGTCCCCTGGTGGGTAATGAAAGTGGTATTTTCTCCATGAGGATTTCTTTGTAACCTGATTAGGCGTCCAAGAAACTTAACAACTCGTGCCCCGATGTTGCGCCGATAAGTTGATCGATGTGAGGTAACGAAAAGGAGCCTTTCGGGCAGGCTTTTTTTAGGTCCGTGAAATCTACGCACATGCGCCACTTTCCATTTTCTTCTTCACCATGACCACGTTGGCGACCCATTGGGGGTATTCTGACTCTCGAATGGAGCCGTTGGCGAGTAGTTTTTCCACATCATCGCAAACGGCCTCATTGTTTGTCGCGTGGAATTTTCTTCTTATTTGTCGTACCAGCGAGTAGAGTGGATCGACATTCAGCTTGTGCGTGGGAATGTCTTTCGAGATACCTGGCATATCTGCATTGGAGAAAGCAAACAAATTGGCATTGTCAATTAAAAATTTATGAAATTTACCTGGTTCTAAGAGTTTATGGCCGATGTAAGCCTTTTTTTTGTGGTCGTTGTTGTCTAGTTGGACGGGGTCGAGGTCTTCTACCATTGACCTTGTGGCTTCCACAATGTTGGGGTCCTTGATGATGTCTTTTAGTTCATCGAGTTCAGGCCCCGACTTTGGTAATTGTTATGCTCCCGAGCCTACTCCATTTAATTGTTGAGTGTATGTACAATCTTAGGTGATGCGGTAGCATTCTTGGGATGTGTGTTGTTCACCGCAGATGCTGAATATCCCCCACGAAATAGGAAACTTAATTACTTGATATAAGCTGGACGGGATGGACCTCATGGCGTGTATCCAGGGTCGCCCTATGATGGTGTTGTAGGTTGTGTCCTGGTTCATGACATGGAACATTGTTTCTAGGGTGACTCCCCCGGCCAGAACAGACAGCGTTATCTCTCCTGAGGTTCGCTCAACTGCATTGTTAAAACCTATTTGTGTTATGCAACGTGGTACTATCTTGTCCTTGAGTCTCATTTGTGCGAGAACTCAGGGGTGGATAATACACATGCCGCTCCCGTCGTCTACCCTTATTCTTTTTACATAAGTATCTGAAATACGTAAAGTAATGACAAGATCATCGAAATGGGGAAAAGTCAAATCGTGGGTATCTGATTTATCGAAGATGATACTATCTTCGAGGTCATCATACCGTTCATGGGTGATTGACCGCTTCAGTTTGTGTGTGGTGGTGAATTTAACGTGATTGATTGCTGCTTCGTCGCCTCCGCCAATGATCATTTGGATGGTGCGAGCAGGGGAGGGTGGCTTTGGAGGGCCTTGGTGTTGTTCTCGTTCGCGGCCGAAGTTGGATCTTCCTCGGTCGCTCATTAGATCCCTTAGATGTCCTTGGTGAAGCATGTTCACCACTTCTTACCGTAGGCTATGCAGTCCTCGGTCTTATTACCCCGCTCCTGATGAAACTCACAGAAGGCATTCAGCTTTATGGTATTTGGGTCGGACTTCATCTTTTGCGGCCACTTCACTTTGGGCCCGAGCTTCTCTAGGGTGTGCACTACTTCTGAAGGGGAAACATAGAAATTGTGAGCAGATAAAAGTGAAGGCATACATCTTTCATTTTTTTTGAGTCCCTGTATGTGGTCGAGACGAGCCTTCTGTATGGAGAGGAGGTGGTGGGATGGCCGTTCTGACATATGGTTGGTGCATGTCTCAGTTGAGGCGTGGACCTGAATGATCTCTTCGGCCATCATTACGGCGATCTTTCCTCGACTCCGTTTGGACTGATGTTAGCCGTTGGGTTGGACCGTTAAGGTCGCCCTCGTCTGCTCTCACCTCGGCGCAATAGGCGTTGTGAATTTCTTCCCAAGTGGTGGGAGGGTATTTCATGAGTCTTCTTACCAACTTTCTGGCCGCCCTTGACCCATTCCTGTTCAACCCATTTTGGAGGCTCCCATTTCCATCCCTTCTATACGTTTGGCAAGCTCATTCTTACTCTATTGAACCAGGCGAGGAAGTCCCTGAGTCTCTCGCCAGGAGATTGTCTGACGACGAATATGTCGTTCACCCTATATTCTGCTTTCTTAGCCCCGACGTGGGCGGTGACAAGCTTGTCGTCCATTTCCTCGAATGTCATTATCGAACGTGTCGGTAATTGTGAGTACCATGTTAAGGCTTCCCCTGTTAGGGTTTCACCGAATTGCTTCTGCAGCACTGATGGTACCTGCTCTTTTTAGAGGTCGTTGCCTTTTACTGTTGTGACATAATGGATGATATGATCCTCGGGGTCTGTTGTGCCATCATATATCTTCAAATATGGTGGCATTTTGAAGGTCTTGGGTATAGCATGCGGAGTTGCCTCCTCATTGTACGGTTGTTCAACGAACCGACCGACGTCCCATTTGGGTAGAGGTTTCGGGGCGCCTGGTATCTTATCAACCCTTTCTTGGTGCTCCCTTATTTGTTCGTGGAGAGCTTTATTCTCGTTCTTCATTTCTTCCATTTTCTTCAGAATGGAGGCAAGTGTGTCATTACCTGCATCAACAACGGTGTGAGTGTTACCTGTTAGGAGAGGAGCGAGCTGCTCGTTGACGGTTGTTGTGGTGTCCGCTCGTGCGGTGCTCCTATCCGCCCTTGAGCGGGTTTGTCGAGTACGTTATTTAGAGTGTTCGTCAACCATGCCTCCAGTAGTTTTTTCACTGCTGGTGGCGCTCCCTCAATTTGTGGACGTGGAGGCTCCCCTTTCACGTGAAGTGGTTACACTCTCATGAGGGGGAGGTGAGTCACTTCGCCTGGGTGTGGCACTCGGTGTTACATTATCCTCGTCTTCTATGTCAACCTCGTTGATGGTGTTCAAGAGGTTGGAAGTGACATCCACTACTGCTTTCAGTCTTTCATCTCCTTTTCCTGTCATTGTTAGTTCATGCAAACGGGAAAAAGATGGTCGTTGTTGTATTTTTTTTAGATCTAGAAGAAACTAAAAAATTTAACTCCCCACAGATGGCGCCAAATTTTTTTACCAAAAAAGTATTAAACCTTTCCTTAAATGAATTAATGAGAAAATAGAGGGTGAATCCTAGCTAAATATAATAACTACTAGATCCTGAAGATTTAATATATTAAATGATGTAGGGTCGTGTCCGATAGTATCGAATACCGACTACAAATGCTCAATGATTGTTGATGAATGTAGTAATGAAAGCATGCAATAAATGTAGACAATGACAATAATTGTAATAAGAAGGATTTTATCAACCAGATGTTTAGATGACTTGGATGTTCTCCTTCCTGACAACAACGCGGGATAATATAAAGCGAAGGTGGACAAGAAATCCTTTGATCTTGTGAGTAAAAGATATATTGAACAATGGAATCAGTGGACAAGACAAGCTTTGTATATTCTTTGTAGTCAACCTTTACTATGTGTTCTTATCAAAAAAGCCAAGAATATCTCTTTTTGTTCTCTATCTCTTCCTATTTATAGGGAATATCCCTAAGAAACCCTAAAAAGTACAACTAAAGGAATATCCAATGGAATATCCTTCTCTCTATTCTAAAACTTATTCTAACTGTTAATTTCATACATTCTCTACTCGACCTCGGCGTTAATCCTTCTTTAGGTGACTCCTCGCCATTGAGTTGTGGTCGACTATGGCCTCGACCACGTCCATTTGTTGTCGTGAAGTTCAGTCCAAATTTTGACCAATACAAGTAGGGCGATCGATAGCCATGCCACCTGAAAGCTTTAGCTATCAGACTTAAACCGTTACTTCATACATGAAAGCATTCATTTTAGCATTGGCTGAATGCCTCAACAGGTTAATGGCTTAATGCTCACTCTTCTAGTTTTATTTTACAAGCCTAGCCAGGTGATTTAGCTTCCGTTTGGCCATAAAATTTGGGAGATTTTTATCAAATTTTGTTTTCATTTATCTCCTTGTTTATAGATTTTAATTATTTTATGGTAGATTTTGAACTTAAAATTCCAAAAATAGCTCTAGAGTATTTTTTTTTTATTTTTTTGAAGTTTTTGAAGTTTTCTGCTCACAAAAATTCAAATTTTTTTCAAATAAAATGTATGTCCATACACACTTTCAACTTTCAAAAGCCAATTTAAACGTTTGGACAAGGAATTGTAAAATTCGAAAAAATGGTTTAATTTTTTTTCAAGTGAAAATGGTATTTGAAATTTAGAGTTTTTTTGGACATAAATTTCAGTTTGGGTTGTTTTTGAAGTTTTGTGAGTAATTTGAGTGAAAATTTTGAAAATTAGCTTTTTGCAAATTTTTAAATTTTTAAAAATTTCCAACATACATCTTCAAGTGAAAATTGAAAAATTTATGAACAAACGCTGATTTCGAAAAAAAGTGAAATTATTTTGGAAAAAGTTTCCATCAAATTTTATGTCAAAACAGACACTTAATTTCTTCTCATCTTCAAAATTTTATTTTTTCAAGTTTCAACCAAATTTATGTCCAACCCTAGCTTATAATCAACATGTTAATTCTCACTCTCTTAGTTTTACTCCTAAATCTACCTTACAAGCACCACAGCAAGTTGGGATGGCAAAGAGTCGTATCGGATATGGATGAGTCGAAACGGGTAGCAAACATGGATAAATTATTAGATTTGGCCCATATTTAATACGGATTGATAAAATTTCTCTCATATTTTCATTTATTATCTAAATATGGAGCACTATATATCTTGACGTACGTAATCCACATTTCATGATTTGATAGTCTTTAAATGTTTGCAACATCATTTGGAATTGTAACGACTGAGCCGGTCGTTTTGTGTTTTGGGACTCTGTTCCCGTGAATGACTCTTTCCATAGCGACTACTCCCTTACAACTTGTGTGGGCAGGTAGTTCGAGGTTCAGTAGTGATTTGGCCAGTTCAGGAACACTTGGTTCCTGAAGGCTAGCCTATTTGGCTAATTTTGGTTCCGAGCAGCATTTTGAGCAAACGACCTCGGAATCGAGTTCTGACAGCTCCAGCAGCTCCGGATGATGATTTCGGACTTGGGGGTGTGTTCGCCTCGGGTTTCTGGTGACCTGAGAGTATTTCAGCGCCTAAATTGGAATTCAGGATTTCATGTGATTTGGAATTCAGCCTGGAATTGGACCTCGTGATATCATGGTCCGAATGGAATTCCGGAACTGGAAATAGTCCCGTATAGCCATTTATGACTTGTCTGCAAAATTTGGGGTCATTCCGAGAAGTATAGACCCGTTCGGCGTATTGGTGAGCCATTTGAAATTTTCTGGAAATCCTAAGTTTGATCTAAGGGGTTTTGGTGAGTGATTCTTGGTTTGAATATTGTTTTTAGTGTTCTGGGAGCTCGATAAAGCCCATCATGTGATTTGGGACTTGTTGGTATAATTTGTCGAGGGCTTGGGTGGGCCCAGGGGTCTCCCGGACCCCGATCGGGGTCAAAAACCAGCAAAACTTATAGGTGGTGGGAATTTATTGGTGTGACCGCACCTGCGGTCCATGAGCCGCAGGCGCGAGGTTCGCACCAGCGGAAATTTCTCGCAGGTGCGACTCCAGCCGCAGGCGCGGACAAAAGCCGCAGGCGCGACTTTCCCCAGGGGCCCAGGCCATCGCAGGTGCGGATAATTTCCCGCAGGTGCGAATCCGCACCTGCGATCCAAAGTCCGTAGGTGCGAGAAATCCCCCAGTGCCCAGGCCTTTTTCCGCAGGCGCGAGCCTTTATTCCGTAGGTGCGAGTCCGCACCTGCGATCCAAAGGTCGCAGGTGTGGAAACTGCTGGGCAGTCCCATTAAAAGGCCCAAGTCGTGAATTCTTTCCCAAAAATCATATTTCCTCCATTGTTGACGACCCCAAGAGCTCCAGAACGGGTATTTCGGCCTAGAAACTCAGGTAAGTGATTCCCTAACCCTCCGCATGTCAATTTCATCCGTTCTTTGAGAACTTCCTCTTCCAAATTCATAGAAATTCATAAGAAATTGTTGGGGAGAATAGAGGGTTTTGATGA
>ML278362.1:0-12200 GCA_005239495.1 Nicotiana undulata
CACGTCAAACGAACTCCGTTTTTCACCAAATTTCACAGTTAACCTTTACATATCATAACAAAGCTGTACCGGGCTCCGAAACTAAAATACGGGCCTGATACCAATGATTTTTAGCATTATTTCTTTTCTTTAATTCATAAACATTTCAGCAAAACAATTTCTTTTAAAAGTTGATTTCTAAGTCTTGGGACCTCGGAATTCATTTCCGGACAGACTCTCAAGTCCCATATTTTACTGCGGACCTCCCGGGATTGTTGAAACACGGATTCGGGTCCGTTTACTCAAAATGTTGACCAAAGTCAATTTTTATCAAATTTTAAATTCTAAAAATCACTATTTCTCATATTTTCACATAAAAGCTTTCCGGTTTCACGCCCGGAATGTGCACATTAATCGAGGTATTTAATTTTAGTATTTTTATGGCTATTAAGCATGGAACGGAGTCTAATATTATAAAATGACCCCTTGGGTCATCACAAAAAAAGAGACTAACTAAGCCTGTCAGTTATGATGTACAAGAGTCCTATCTATAAGTCTTCTGAAGCTTGATCTTGAATCTTGATGGTCTTCATGCAGACTTTAGATTCGAACCTTGGCGCTTGCTAGTTGCAGGTGCTAGTTCATTCTTCTTCAGCTTTTCAGATTACGACAGCACATGCAAAGCTCGTGACTCAGTCCTGTCTTGAGCAATCCATATTTCGTCTCCGCTTCTGCATTTTGGATAATTCTCTTCTTTTTTTCTTCTTTTTTTTATTCTTTTTTTCTGGATTGAGATTTCTTCTTTTGATCACCTCGGACTATCGATTCGCAATCTTGAGGCAAGCTTCTGCTACTTCTAACTTGAATTGAATTCTGAAATGACTGCCCTCGTTCTTCAGGTGGGCGCTTGCTACTGACTTGAACGTTGAAATAACTCTGAAATGAATTCCCTCGTTCTCCAGGTGGGTGCCTGCAATCAAAACAACAAAACAAACAAAATTTTCTGCCCATTTTGCACTCGGGAGATTTGTGAGTTGTTAGCAAAACTGTAAACCACTTATGCTACTGATGCAGTGATGAGAGTGAACTAAAGACTCGACTAGGATGTGCGTCTCATGTGAGTAAAACCAAGAATGCTTGACTAGCAAGTGTGTTTGCTAAGAGTAAAACCTAGTGAACCAAACTAGGAAGTGCGTCTCCTAGGGGGTGAAATCTCGATTTAGGAAGTGCATATCCTAAAAGTATATCCTGCAAGACCCGAACAAGGAAGTGCATCTCCTAAAGGTGAAACTTCAATGACTCAAACTAGGAAGTGCATCTCCTAAGAACGAACATAAATGACACAAAACTAGGAAGTGCGTCTCCTAGGGATAAAATCTCAATTTAGGAAGTGCGTCTCCTAAAACACAATATAAATTGAGAACCCGGACTAGGAAGTGCGTCTCCTAGGGGTGAAACTTCAATGACTCAAACTAGGAAGTGCATCTCCTAGGGGTAAAATATCCATGACTCGAACTAGGAAGTGCGTCTCCTAGAACAAAAACATAACCTGAATGACCTAGACTAGCAAGTGCGTCTCCTAGGGGCGAAACATAAATGACTCACACTAGGAAGTGCGTCTCCTAAGAATGAACTTAAATGATCCAAAACTAGGAATTGCGTCTCCTAGGGGTAAAAACTCAATTTAGGAAGTGCGTCTCCTAAAAAAATATAACTTGAAAGACCCAGACTAGGAAGTGTGTCTCCTAGGGGGTGAAACTTCAATGACTCGAACTAGGAAGTGCATCTCCTAGGAATGAACATAAATGACCCAAAACTATGAAGTGCGTCTCCTAGGGGTAAAATCTCAATTTAGAAAGTGCGTATCCTAAAACAAAACCTGAAAGACCCAGACTAGGAAGTGCATCTCCCGGGGGTAAAATCTCAATTTAGGAAGTGTGTCTCCTAATACAACATATAACTTGAAAGACCCAGCCTAGGAAATACATCTCCTAGGGGTGATGTGTGATCTTCTCAATAACCTTTGCATAAGCAGATTTGGGGCATTACACTTGAATAATTCAAGCTCTGATATGAACTTAGCCTTCATCCCTGTTTCAGACAAAGAAAAACTTGTGAGTTTAAAACATGGTGGTTAGCTTGTGGCCTTGACCTTGAGGGCTACTTCTCCTTCACTTGCCATGATAACTTTGATTTCCACTTGGAAGACCTTGCTTGTTATTGGTTAACCAGTTTCTCTATCAACCCTTATCAATGAAAACACCTCTGATCTGTTCAAGACCAATACCTTACACCCGATGTATTGCTCGTGAATTGAAATTTACCAAGTCTCTGCATTTTACATAAATCCCAAAGAACATATATTATCACCAACTCAGTACACACACTATTATCATGTGTTTTATGCCAATTTGATGGGCTTGTCAGACTCATCTTTGTGTGATTAAAAAGTTGGTAGCAGATTTTGAAGTCATTTCTCGCTCGTTTCGACAAAAACAGACACAAAAGGAACTCAAACAAAACAAGAAGGAACAAAATAAGGAGAAAAACAAGAAGAGAATGTATTTAACAAGAAAAACTTTTAGCTAGGAAAAAGAACAAAGTAGAAACTAATCTGATTTGAAGGCCATCTCCACTGACCATGACATGCATTTTGGATTAAGCGGCTTGATCTGTCAAGCGAATCTGATCTACAACTCTTATTATGTCTCTAAGTTATGAAACTGGGCTTCAGTGCTCCAATTGTCCTATTTGACCATAATCCTCAGTCGACTTGTAGTGCCCTGAATGGTTTTCACCATCAAGCCTCTCTCATTTTGCTCTTTTTCTCAACTTACCGTCGCCTTACGGTGCCCATGCGGGTTTTCACCGATAAGACTCTCTCATTTTATCATTTTCTCCCTTTGTGCTGAGAACAAGGTATTACCCACGATGTAGGAAGATCATACTTTCACCACACACTTGACTTGGCATCCTCAAATATTGGTCGAAAGGGCTTTCTTTGGACCGTAATATAGGATTTTGGACAGGGTTGGAAAGAAAGGATGGCATGAAGGCTCAAAATAATTTAAGATGAAAGGGTTCAAAATTACAACTCTTGGAATCAGATCTTTTGGCCAAAACTAAAACTTCTGCCCCAGTTTCTTGGTTTGGGGAATTGTTTTAGATTTTTTTTTATTTTTTTGTATTTTTGTTTTGATGGGACCGAACCTCAGAGTGAGACTGCCTACGTATCCTTAGAAGGAATCAGGTCGAACGTAGTTCCAACATGAAGTTGGTTTATTTTGTCTTTTTTTTTTCTTTTTTTACTTTTCTCCTTTTCTTTTTTTCTTTTCTTTTCTTTTTCTTCTTTTCTTTTTTATTTTTTCTTTTTTTTAATTTATTTTTCTTTTCTAGTTCCTAACTCTACTTCTGATTTCAAAAGAGGGGTATGAAACAAAACAAATTAAGGCTCAAAAGGGGTAGCAAAAGATAAAAGTGTTTGGGTAGCGGAATAAAATGCCTTCGTCATACCAAACTTTAACAATGCCAAGTACAAGCGTGCAATTGAAGATAAGAAAAGAAATCATACAGAGTATCTATTGATGGCATCAACACAAATAAAAAGTTCCAATGGACAATACCTTTGTCCCAATGAATGACCGTTGCCAGCTCGAAGCAGAATTGACTCAACCTTATCTTGATGTGGAAGAATGCATTTCAACACTGACTGATATACCTCAAATTGCTTGAGAGACATTTTCTTGTTGTATACTCTTATCAACCTCTTGATTTTCCGGACTAACCGCCTCCGTTTCACTCAATTCAAGCTTCAGGTTATCTTAGAATGCGTGAATCTTTACTTGTTTCCTCAAATGCATCCTTTTTATCATATTCAAAGTTGTGTCATTACTTCATGATTAAACTAACTTTCAAGACCAGGTTGAGAATTATGCGTGCATGTCATGTCATGTCACTAGAGTCAGCAATGAATGAACTATAAAAGAATAAGTAATCTAAATAAAAACTGACTAGAACTACAGGAAAACAGAAGATTACATTAGACAAATGGTGAAAAGGGTTTGAACAAAACAAGCAAAATAGACATGGGTTACAACCCTGGAACAATCCTAGATAACACTAGACGAGTTACTACAATAAAACAAACTAGGAAAAATAAGAAGAAGAAGAAGAAGAAGGGTTTGAGCCACAAGACCGATTACAACCCTGAAATAACCCGGACGACAGAAATGACAACAAAATAAACCACCAAAACTCCTTCTTGGCTAGCCAAGAAAGGAATGTCTTTCCAATCACCAAGCTCGACATCTCATCCACTGAGTTCCACATCAATATTACCAGAACCTCCACAAGTCTCCATCACATTGACCTTAGCAAATAGCTTTTGGGTCCCTTTTGCCAACTCGTTCTTAATATCAACCTCTGGAATCCAGACTGATAGTGTTGAAAACGTTGCGGTAAGTGGACCTCCAAGGGATTCAGAAGAGTTCTCATATTCCTTTTCCACACATATCATGCCCACCATATGCGTCTCATTATGAATAGGTAATGGACTTTGAATAGTATCTGCTGCATTTGGATTTTGCACGATAATATCACATGCATCAATAAGCTTCTGGACTGCTCTTTTCAGATGCCAACACTTTTCTATGATGTGCCCCGGGGCATTAGAGAAATATGCGCACCTTTGAGAAAAATCAAAATTCTTTGGAAGGGGATTCGGCATTTTTATCTAAATCGGCTTCAACATGTCCAATTGCCTCAGCCTTTGGAATAGACTGGCATATGATTCTCCAATAGGAGTGAAAGACTTTTCTCTTTGCTGCTGCCTTCTCATTTTGTACTCCGGCTTTGGTTGGAACCTCTTTCGGGTAGGTGGTTGACGTGCTTGTAGAGGTAGGTAAGACATTTGTGGAGGGGGTGCAAGCCATTGCGGGTTTCGTGGGTGTGGAGCATATGGAGGTGCATTGTAGATGGAGTACTGGGAAGGTGGATTTTGTGGAGGAAAGTAGCATTGATGAGGATTATATGGAGTACGAGGATATTCATGGGGTCGGTATTAAGGCTGAAAGCGTTTAGCAGGAATGCCCACTGGATCCTGCCGTTGGTGGGGCTCAACAACATCTTTTCTATCAATCAGAGGACTGACCTGAGAAACTTGTTCGTTCCATCTGAGCCAAAACTCCCCAAAACTTCCCTCGGGTTTCTTTTCTATCTGAGATAAGGAGGAGCAGTCTGGGATAATGTCTACATTGTAATGATAGTGCCGAACAAAATCTTGAGCCATCTCATCCCATGCATGCCACTTATTGACATCCTGACGAGTATACCACTCCAAGGCTTCTCCACTCAAGCTCTCACTGAAATACGCCATCAACAATTCATCTTTCCCGCCAACACTCCTCATTTCACTGCAATAACCCTTCAGATGGGCTACTGGATCTCCCCGCCCATCATATAAGTTAAACTTTGGCATTTTAAACCCCACAGACAGACGAATATCTTTCAGCTTTCTACATATCTCATCATGCCCCAATGTCTTAGCAGGCTTTTCAGTTTCACCGGGAAGCTCAAAATGAGGAGCGTAAGAGTATGGATCCAAGACCTTGAAAATTAGTTCTGGAGCATAGTGTAGGGCATCGGGGACTTTGAACACAGTCTCGCTAGAGGATCGAGGAAGAATAGCTGGTGGAGGAGCTACCAAAACATGAGTGGTCAAAGGAGCGGGATATGAGATGGTTTTGGGGTGGAGTGTGAAAAGGTTCTGGGGAGATATCAGTAACATGGGGAATCTGGATCTGTGACAATGGCGAAATGGTGACGAGTCTCTCAGTGTAGTTAGTGGGAAATAATGGTAGAGGATGCCCACTAATCCAGGCTCGGTATATTTCGGCCATCTGTCCTTTCAACCTCAAGACTTCTTCTTTCAACTCAGATTATGATTCAACAATCTCCTTAGACGGACCAACAACACCCGTGTCCAAATATTTGCTAGCCATAACTACCTTACTCTTTGACCTTGTGTTGTACGGATGACTCGCTGGAATACCACAAACTAACCACCTCCTGTTATGATAACATTGAAAGTACCAAAGAGGAGCACAACAAATCCAATATGTTAGCATTAGGGCATCTATCATATATAAATGTCACATTGCGTGCCATCCACCTAGCAACAATTAATGGTTCTAGAATGACTTCGAGGGTCACAAAGTCATATGACATCATCCCAATTTTGCTTTCCTTGCCCTTTTCTTCTTTATTTCCTCTCTTGCGCTCCTTGATTTGGTCATTTCTTTCCTCACTTTTCTTTATGATTATCGCTCTTTTCTTGCATCCTACAATTTCCTCTCATTTTTCACCTCCCACATCTTCATTCTTTTTTTTTATTTCATCATTTTTTTATAATGATTCGATCGAACCCTATATAGGTTTCCTACGTATCATGTTCCACATGAATCAGATTAATCGTAGTTCTGGAAAACTGATGGATAAAATAAACTAAACAAACAAGATTTTTTTTTGGATTTTTCATTTATAATTTTTTTTTGATTTTCAAATACAAAACATGTAGTACTATAACAAAAGACTCGACAATCTTAACTAGACTGACAAACTCCATACTAATGTACAAGGCTAAAAAATAAAAGACAACATGAATGACATACTCAAAATATAAAAGTTCCTCAAGCAACTCATGTATGCAATGGTCCTGACTGGAATGGTCTTGGGTATCTGTCATGCTCTGGTACGTAAATCCACACTTGTATTAGAAAAATAAGACCAAATAGAGTTAGTGACTCGAGACACAATGCGACGCCACAATACCTCATATTGGACACATGCAAGACATGATTGAGCTATTTTTGCAAAATGACCTACGTGGCCAAGGGTGGCTATTGGTGCAAACTCAACAAAGGGGACCTCAAAGGCATGAAAATACCTCACTAAGGCTTATACGACTTCAAACTCCCAATAATCATGGCCTTAGAAAGTACTTCGCAAAAGTGACTCATTTTGCAAAAATGGCCGTTGTGGCCAAAAGTGGCTAAAGATGCAAACTCAAAAAGGACGTACCTTAAGGTAGTAGGAAACTTAGTTGAGAACTCAGGATTCTGAGACACGGGTCAATGAACCACTTTCGCGAAAATGGCCTCATTTTGCAAGAATGGCCAAAAGTCGCTAGACATGTAAATTCGAATATACCTTAAAGCTTAGAGGACACCTTGTTGTACAGTTAACTCTCTAAGACATATGTTCATAAGAAACTTTGAGAAAATAGCCCTATTTTGCACCAATGGTCGATGTGGAAAAAAGTGGCTAAATATGCAAGATATGACTACGACCCCCCGAAGCCAAGAACCTTAGAGTCACCAGGAAGACCGGACCTTATGTGGTCTGCCTACGTATCCCGCCCCGAAAGACGAGAATGAGGTATGCGTAGTTCGGGAAGATTGGATACGAGAGAGAATTTAAAAAAAACACTGATTTGAAAATAAAACATATTTTTTGTCTTTTTTCCTCTTTTTTTTTGAAAAATGATGAAACATGTAAAATCTTTTAGGAATTTCTTTTTTTCTTATTTTTTGATTTTTTTTTGGTTAAAT
Organism: Nicotiana undulata; assembly: GCA_005239495.1. Lineage (NCBI taxonomy): Eukaryota > Viridiplantae > Streptophyta > Magnoliopsida > Solanales > Solanaceae > Nicotiana > Nicotiana undulata. The sequence continues at coordinate 7,587 of ML278362.1, forward strand.
GATGGGAAAGTGCAAAATCTTTTTGGATTTTCATTTTTTATTTTTTAGGTCATTTTCTTGAAAAATAAATAAATAAATAAATTTATGAAAGAAAAATATACTTGGTCCCTACTTGATTCATCACACTTAACCCTCTTTTCTTTCTCATTTACCCTCAACCATCATTGGTCCGCCAAATGACCCCTTTTACCCTTGCAGAATGCAACATGTAACACATAAAATGCATCAAGAAGGTCTTTTTTATTTGGGTGCACCTGTCCTAGACGGACCCAACCCCTGTGTTGAGTTCCCTAAGTTAAATGCACGTGATGCAAATAAGCGTTCTTACTAGGGATCAGGCATGAAGTTTTGTTATTCTAGGTTTAAACCTGGGGTTGTGTTCTAGACATGGCTACCCAAGCGGACAACTTGAGCCGAGGTGGGGGAAACTTACCGGGAGCACAAAAGTCTACCCGGCCTTGTTGTTGATCCATCCTCGTTCTTATTTGGTACGATCTCTAACAGAAAAGCAGGCCACGCGAACGTGTGCACCTTCTTTTTTCCGAGGGGTATAGGGAGTTTTTGCAATTAAAGTGACAATAATCGAAATGGGATTTATTTTTTCAGAGTCGCCACTTGGGATAATTTATAGTGTCCCAAGTCACCGGTTTATTCTAAATCCCAAATCGAGAAAGTTTTGACTCTGTGTTAAAGTCTGCGAAACCAGATGAACGGGTAAGGAATTTTGTTGACCCGGAAGAAGGTGTTAGGAACTCCCGAGTTCCGTGGTTCTAGCATGGTTGCTTTTAATCATACATGGCTTAAATTGTTCAATTACCCATATTTAGGACCTATGTATATTTTACCTTTTACCCCTTTTAAGAAAGTATCCTGAGATGAGTACACGTGTACGTGTACTCATCTTATTTAATGCGCCAAAAATCATGTCACACGTACGTGTACACAATTAATAGCCCTTAATATTAAAATTATTGGGCTTAAGTCACACAGACGTGTACCTTAGTTTTATTTTGAAAATCGGCGCTTAAATCATGTCACGCGTACGTGTACACGATTTGTCACGCTTAATTATTTAAGAAAACTTGGCGAAAATCGTGCGAACACATACTTAAATCTTAATTCCTGAACTCATAATTATGTAGCGTGTACGTCGAAAACCCTAAAGTTTGCCTACTCATCCGCTTAAGCATGCTACTAGAGAACGATATAATAAAAGTAAAAATAAAAACTAATTTCATGCTCATTTCCTTTTAATTTCTTATTTCATGCAATTGACCAAGCCCACTTTCTGAAGGGTGAACAAATTAATCACTAATGAGATTTGGCCTCTCCCATATCCCGTGACCCAATCGTTCTAACAAGAGACAATTTTGTAGCAACAAAATGAACATCCAAACCGTAGAAAAGATAGAACTAGACAAAAATTAAACTAACAACCAAATGAGAAAGGTGAGTCAAACTATCATAAAGAGCCATTAAAAGACGTCTTGTTCCTTTAATTCTTAGTTTTACTCTCGACGTGGTATTTCAAAGCATGTAAATCATGAATTATAATAGTGATGATAAACCTTCAAACAAGCACATAAAGTTCCAAAACAATGAAAGCCTCTCAAATAATCATTCATGCACATGAACTAAAGAAGACAAGAAAAATCACATCAAACAGATTATTTATCTACTAAAATTCTTCAATGTGTCAAACCATATTCAGCACACAATAACACTACAATAGCTATAAAGCTCACTTAATCCATGAAACAGAAGATATATACTGCACCAGGATAGATCAATTAACACACACCGTTACTATAAATTAAACCCCATCTTTTAATGGTTCTTTTGAAGTTTGATTAATAGCAAATAGAACAAACTAAAGAGGAATTAATAGAAATGAACCTGTTAAGTGCTTCTCCTTTAATATGTAAAGAAAGTTTTAGCAACAAATTCAACAAGATGAAGGCACGAGGATAACCATATGAAGTAGGAACCGCGAATTCAAACCGGGAAACGATCTCCAACAGAAACTCCAAATCCGAACTCACACTTCAGCTTAACTCCATTTTGAAACCAAATCGAAACAGGAAGAAACTACAAAATATAACTTTACTTTTCTGATTTCTTTTTGAAATTTAAGAGAAAACTTGAATAAAAAACTAAAACTGAAAAATGGAAAGAAGAACTCGTTTCTCTGCCTTCCTCCCCAATTTTATCCCCAAAATTTCGACCCAAATTCCCTGTCCAGAAGCTCCCTTTTTTTTCTTGTTTCAGGCGAGGCCAGCGGCGGCGTCTGGCTGGTTCTGAGCGGAAGAAGGTTTGAGGCGTGCGGTTGTTGTGGTGGCGCCGGCGGCGAGGTGGCTTCTGGCGGCTGTTTTGTGTCTGAAGAAGAAGGGTGGAGGGGTTGGTGATGACGAGAGAGTGAGAGAAGGCCTGGTTTCTTGCGATTTTGGGGTGGAGGTTTGGGAAGGGTGACGACTAGGGAGAAGGAGGTGTGGAAGGGTGGTTGGCGGCAGAAGCTCAGAGGTCCGCCGAAAGCGGCGGCGGCTTTGAAGAGGGGTTATGTTGCTGTTGGGTCTTTTGGTGTAGGAGAGGTGGAGCTCGTGTGGTGAAGAAGGGGGAGTGGGCGGCTGGTGGCGGAGAGTGGCCGTTTGAGTGTTCAGGCGGCGGCAGCCTTTGGTGTGTGGGCCACTGGTAGAGTTCAAGAGGTGAGGAAGGAGCCTAGGGTTTTTTTGAGTGTAAGGGTGTGTTTGTTGTGTGCTGAAGGATAGGGAGAGGAAGAAGAGTCTTTAGGGTTAGTTAAGTTAAAGAGTAAGGGGAGGTGGGCTAGGTCTTGTTGGACTTCAAAAGTGGGCCAAAAACTAAAAATGGACTTCATTCATTAAAATGGAATAAACTAATCCAAAACTCACTCTTCCATCTAAAATGATATTAAATTATAATATAAAATATAAAACTAATTCTAATTATTAATTAAAATAACACTATTTTATTATGAAACTATTTTGGCATTTTTTGAAGATTATATAAAAGTAAAAATCCTAGTAAAATATTATGACTATAAATTAATGAAACTATTTTTGTAATTTTCGTTTTTGTGATAAAATAAAGTAAAAGAGTCAAAACTAGTTGAAATAACGATATTAGACCTAAACTAAATATTAAAACGCTAATATGTGTAAAATTTCTGGGGAGGGTCAAAAATTACATGTCAGCAATGATATAATTCTAGTTACAAAAGGAAATCCCATGATCAGCTAAACAATCGCTCTTGATTCGATCCATTTCGAGATTTACGCCATGATCTTCGACCAGTCACGGATGTATTGGTAAAAAATAGCTTTACACGTAGCCAGAATCTACATGACTCAGCCAACTATGTGGACCAAAGAAAATAGCACATGTGGAGGTAAAGATACACGGAGGCACGAGATAAAAGAGATATGGTTAGTATACTCTTTCATATAAAAGCCACGAGAAAGAGACACGGTTGAAATGAATCCAGACAAAGCAACGGGCAGGTACAAGATTAACTCAACAGGCACGGAATTGATTTATCAACCACGAGTATATCAGCCACGGGAAATCTAATGAAGAAGAAGAGACACGGTCATGACGAATCTGGACACAATAATGGGCAGGATCGAGGATCAACAATTAATGTCATATACGTTATGTAACTCCTAAAATAACAGTTACGATTCACCATTGTAACGCCTCATTAATGTAATAATTAGTCATTAATGAGCCATCATTACTGGAATCCAAACGTTGTACTAGGAGAATCTCCTTATAAAAGGGATGAAAATGTAACAAACAGGACATTTGAATTCTCGAATACAAACTATTTTACTTCTCGCCTATTGTGATAAACCTATTGTTTCTTTACTTATTATTTCATTCTCATTTCGATTATCAGCAACCCGAGTTTATCCTAAAATAGCTTTGGTCAAAGGATCTTATTCTTTGGTTAAACAAATTGGTTCCGTTACCGGAAAACTGATAATCATCGTTTTCTCTACCAACTGATATCCTTAAAATCATGTCGAATTCTAACAACACCGACAACAATAACAACGTCAACAACAATGACGATAACAACTAGCAAAGAAATGGAACCCCAGTTCCAAATCCTCCTCGAGGAACTCCACGTGCTTCAAGAGAACCATCCCCTGAAAGAGCTAACAATCGTAACAATAACGATCAACCAGTGGAGCCAGATCAAATAAGGCAAATGATTGCCGAATATGTGGGGCAGGCTTTGCAGGTGTTTGCAAGAGGATTACCACAAGTACCTCCAGTACCACCAACACTGCCTCCGAATAATGCAATTGTAGTAGAGGATCTGCAAGCGGGGTTAACAAATTTAACCAGGGATGAAACTCTCAATACACCTCTTGAAACACGACCAGGTACGACTAATAATTCGGAATTACAAAATTTATTACTAACCATGCAGAAGCAAATGAAAGAACAGAACGATCGCATCGAGCAAATCCCTGGTGTTCCGCCTATTATCAAAGGAATCAGTGTGGATAGGTATTCTCAACAACCTTGGAAGCCAAGTGCAGCTCCGTTACCTATACCCAAGAAGTTTAGAATGCCTGATGTTCCCAAATA
>ML278362.1:12719-43022 GCA_005239495.1 Nicotiana undulata
ATTTTGTAGATAGATTCCAACGGGAAAGAACGCAACTACCGAGGGTGCCTGACAACTGGGCAGCCATGGCATTCACAAGTAACTTGAACGAGAAAAGCTCTGAAGCCACAAGGCGACTCAAAGAGAGTCTAAGAGAATTCCCAGCCACGACATGGAATGATGTGTACAACAGGTACAGTACTAAACTCGGGATTGAAGAGGATATAATTGCACGACCAAAATATGAGGAATACCCCAGAACAAGATGCCCAAAATCAGAGAAAAGGTCAGGTAAAAACAGGTATGATCCTTACTTAGAACCCTCGGGATGTGATCTACGTCCCAGGTTCGGAAATACAAGACCTGCGGGAAGAGACACAAACTCATCCTCATCTAGATCCAGTAGAGATCGAGATGAACGATCCTGGGGTATTACCCGAATTAGAGACCATAGCTTTAATGTAAGCAGCACTGAGCTCGTCTCAATACTGAGAAGTATTGGGGACAAAGTTAAATGGCCGAAAGAAATGCGTTCTAATCCTAACAGGAGGAACCTCGATCAGTGGTGTGAATTCCACAATGATGACGGCCATAGAACAACAGATTGCAGATTTTTACAAGGTGAAGTAGAACATCTATTAAAACAGGGCTATTTAACAAACTTGTTTAGTGATAAAGGTAAACAGGCATATATGAAGAACATGCAGGAGCTACCAAAACCACCCTCCCCAAAACGGACTGTCAATGTCATACATGGAGGAGAAGAAGTAAACGGGATAGTCTGCCAGCTAACATCAAAAGTCACGAGCACCCACGGAAAGCGAGTTCGAGAAGAAACGAGGGAAGATCAAATATCTTTTGATGACGCAGATTTTGGTGGATTAATACTTCCACACAATGACGCGCTGGTAATATCCTTACTCATTCATGACACTAACGTTAAAAGGGTGTTGATTGATCCAGGCAGTTCAGTCAATATTATTTTGATGAAAGTCATGGAAGAAATGCTAGTAGAAAACAAAATGATTCCAAAGGTTCGAGCCATACCTGGGTTCGACAATTCAACAGTGATAACTAAAAGTGAGATCGAACTCAATACTTACGCTGAAGGAGTCGTCAAAAATGCAAAGTTCCAATTCATTAATACAGAAATGGCTTACAACGTCATACTGGGAAGACCATGGATTCATGACATGAAAGCAGTCCCATCTACTTTACATCAAGTGATAAAATTCCCTTCCAAATGGGGAATAAGGCAAATCAGGGGTGATCAGAAAACCTCGAGGAATATTAATTCAATAACTCTTAACAACAAAAAAGATGCGGAAGAAACGATAAATTGTCAAACAGAGGCTCATCAACTAACATGTATGGAACAAACTTCTGATCAGCTACGTACCAAAGAAATAGATATTCCAATAGGTACGGAAGAGGATAATGACGAAACAAATCCTGTAATCATCAAGAATGAGCCAGAACATGCGGACATAGACTCCAGACCAGATTTCATTCGTGAACCAGAAGAAGAAGAACATATCAATTATCAAAACAACTGCTAAAGAACTCGAGGCTGTTCCCATCTCTGAACAAAAGCCCGAAAGGAAATTTTACATTGGCATAAAATTGTTGGAAAGATTAACTCCAGAACAAAAAGGTATGTTAGTCAATTATTTAAAGGCTAATGAGGATTGTTTTGCATGGTCCCATTCGGATATGACAGGTATCCTACCAGAAGTGATGACTCACAAATTAAACGAAGATCCATCGTTCGTACCTGTTAAACAAAAGAAACGAAAGCAAGGACCTTTTAAAAATCAAGTGATCGATGAAGAAATTCAAAAGCTTTTAAATATAGGTTCGATACGGGAGGTAAAGTATCCTGACTGGCTAGATAACACAGTAGTAGTACCTAAAAAGAACGACAAATGGTGGGTATGTGTCGATTATACTGATTTAAATAAAGCATGTCCTAAAGATTCATTTCCCTTGCCACATATAGATCAAATGATCGATGCAACCGCGGGTCATGAATTGTTAAGCTTTTTAGATGCATATTCTGGTTATAACCAAATCAAAATGGACCCCTTGGATGAAGAAAAGACTTCCTTCATTACTAACCGGGGGACCTGTTGCTATAATGTTATGCCTTTTGGATTAAAAAATGCAGGTGCCACTTATCAAAAATTAGTGACAAAAATGTTCCAAGAACATTTGGGCAAAACAATGGAGGTTTACATCGATGATATGCTTGTAAAATCAACACAAGCGGTAGATCATCTACAACATCTCTCTATCACTTTTGATATCTTACGCAGGTACAATATGAAACTCAACCCGGAAAAATGTGCCTTCGGAGTACAATCTGGTAAGTTTTTGGGATTCCTTGTGTCTAACAGAGGAATAGAGGTAAATCCAGCAAAGATAAAAGCTATAGAAGAAACACCTGAAATCTTGAGAAATAAAAAATAAGTCCAAAGATTGACAAGAAGAATAGCAGCCCTAGGGAGATTTATTTCTAAGTCTTCCGAAAAAAGCTTTAAATTCTTTGCAGTTCTTAAAAAGCAAAATCAGTTCGAATGGACTGAAGAATGTCAACAGGCTTTAAAAGACTTGAAGGTCTACTTGTCAAAACCACCATTGCTATCAAAGCCAAAAGAAGGAGAAAGATTATACATCTACCTGGCTGTCTCAGAAATTGCCGTAAGTGCAGTACTGGTAAGAGAAGAAAGAGGTAAACAATCTCCCATTTATTATGTAAGCAAAACTTTACTAGATGCAGAGACTAGATATCCACATCTAGAAAAATTAGCTTTAGCATTAATAATGGCATCAAGAAAATTGCGTCCTTATTTTCAATGTCATCAAATTACTGTCGTAACTTCATATCCTTTAAGGAATATTTTGCATAAACAAGAACTGTCAGGGAGATTAGCCAAATGGGCCATAGAATTAAGTGAGCATGATATAACATATCAACCTAGAACTGTAATTAAGTCACAAGTATTGGCCGACTTTGTAGCTGACTTTAGCAGTAATATTACTCTTGAAGTAGAAAAGGAATTACAGCTCTTCAACGGTACAAACCCAGGTCAGTGAACCCTATTTACAGATGGATCTTCTAATATAAATGGAGCAGGATTAGGTATTGTACTAATATCACCTACAGGTGAAAAGATACGACAAGAAATCAAATGCTATCCAATAACTAACAATGAAGCAGAGTACGAGGCTGTTATTGCAGGTTTAGAATTGGCACGAGAGTTGTCAATTGAACAAATTGAAATCAACAGCGATTCACAAATGGTGGTAAACCAAATGCAGGGGACTTACATCGCTGGGGAAACTCGAATGCAACAGTACCTAGAAAAGGCACGAGAACTTGTGAGACAGTTCAAAATGTGGAAAATAATACAAATACCTAGAGAAGAAAATGCTGAAGCAGATGCATTGGCCAACCTCACAGCAATTACAGACGTAACCAATAAAGACAACACTATCGTCGTACACCTATTCCATTCAACAATCGATCAAAACAAGAATGAGGTATCTTTCAATAATTTAACTTGGGATTGGAGAAACGAAATTCTTAACTTTTTGCAGAACGGTACCGTGCCTGAAGACAAAAAAGCAGCTCAAGCGCTCCGTCACAAAGCGGCGAGATAGTGTCTAGTTCACAACACCTTATACCGCAAAATGTTTGGAGGACCACTAGCTAAGTGCCTCGAACCTAACCAGACGGAGTTTGTGATAAGAGAAGTCCATGAGGGCCACTGCGGAAATCACGCAGGTGCAAGATCTTTGGTAAAAACCTTAATCAGAGCAGGATACTACTGGCCTAAGATGGAAGAAGACGCGGAGAATTTCATATCAAAATGTGACAAATGTCAGCGGTTCGCCAATAATATGCACCGATCAGTAGAATTTTCACATTCTATTATATCACCATGGCCCTTCATGAAATGGGGAATGGATATAGTAGGACCTCTTCCCCCAGCTAAAAGTAAGGTACGGTTCCTACTTGTACTTACTAATTACTTCACAAAATGGGTAGAAACAGAAGCATTCAAACAGGTGCGGGAATAGGAGGTTAAGAGTTTCTTATGGAGAAATATAATATGCCGGTTCGGAATTCCAAAGGAGATCGTGTGTGATAATGGCCCACAATTTATAGGCTCTCAAATCACAGAATTCTTCGACAGTTGGAAAATCAAACGGATCGCATCAACACCATATCATCCCGTACTAATGGACAAGCAGAATCCACGAATAAAATCATCATCAACAATATAAAGAAGCGGTTAGACAGAGCCAAAGGAAATTGGCCTGACGAATTACCAGTGGTGTTATGGGCATACAGAACTACATCAAAAATAGCTACGGGAGAAAGTTCTTTCGCACTCGTTTATGGCTCAGAGGCATTAATACCCGTAAAAATTGGTGAACCAATGAGAGTGACGACAACTACGGAACAAACGAATGATGTTGAACTCCAAACCAATTTAGACCTGCTCGAGTCACGAAGAGATGCGGCCTTAATACGAATGGCAGCTCAAAAGAAAATCATAGAACGATACTATAACCGCAAAGCTCATCTCAGATATTTTAAAATTGGGGACTTTGTACTTAAAAAGGTCTTCCAGTAAACAAAGGAAGCAGGAGTTGGCAAACTAAATCCAAACTGGGAAGGTCCCTATAAGGTCCGAGGCATAGCAGGGAAAGGCGCGTACGAATTGGAAGCCATGGACGGCAGGATTCTACCAACGAGCTGGAACGCCATCCACCTGAAGAAGTGCTACTTCTAAGAAAAAGAAGTACCCCCGGTCAGGTATCGCATGATCGATTTTATCTTTGAATATTTAAACTTTACTAACTTTTTTAGATGATAGGCAAAAAGCTAACCCATCACCAGATGATGACATTAGACCTGCAAAGACGCGAGGAAATAACACAATTCCCGGTCTAGGGTTACACTTTCTGATGGATATTTTAAAGGGTTAAGCAGTCATCATCTAAAATAAAGTATATACCTTCGAGTCCGGAATGTTTTCCTTTTTCAGGGAAAGGACCACAAAGAAGGAATAATCAAGTGCTCGAGATCTCATTCTTCAACGCTCAAACACTTGGGGGACTATATAATCTGGAAGGCCAAAATGAAGCAAAAGACTACCAGAAGTCAGAATGCTCGAGCCTAAAAGAACCATTCACCCAATAAGACAAGTGATACGAGCAAAAGAACTGAAAACTCCGACACAAGAATTACGTAAGCCTACTCTGAAAACCCTCGAACCATGTTCAGGTTAGAAGGCAAAATATTAGCTACGAAGAAGAAATGTACATCTCTTATACAAAAAAAAATGGTTACATCAAAAACAGTTAAGGATGAAGATCATCATCATTGTACTTAGCCAAAACTGTTGTAATCAAAACAGTTATGAAATCTTTGTACTTAAATAAAAAACTATTATTCAAATAAAATAGTTACAGATGAAAGATCAAAACCCTTGTATATATTCTCAAAACTGTTATCAAATAAAACAGTTATGGATTACAATACATTTCTCTCGTACTTACAACTGTTGCAAATAAAACAGTCATGGGAAAAACCCAATACTTACAAAAGCTGTTACTAATGAAAAACAATTACTTCCTTGTATTAACTTGAAAAAACTATTATCTACTAAAAACAGTTATGAAACACAAGTAATTATCAAATCTGTTAAAACAAAACAGTTGCAACATGAGTTTTAGATGACAAACATAACACATGTAAAATGTTGTGAAAGTTCAAAAAAAAACCTCTCACAAAAACATTCTTAAACATGTGAAAAATTCTGATCACTCTATTGCATTTCAATGAAGTTGAGACGTCTTCTTCATTAAAACATTAAAAGGGCCCTAATTCATAAACAAAGCCTCTTATAAACAGAGGCTAAAAAGCTTATACTACACCCATCATAAAAGGGTTCAAAGTAAAGCACGCATCTTTATGCAAAGAAAGCTTAGAGGTACGAACAGAAACCTCACAAAAGCAACACAAAGCAATAGACTTGAGTAAAGAGTAAGGCTCAAACTCATAACAAAAAGTCTCAAAAATATTGATATAAAAGCGGCTAAGTTAAAAACTAAGTACTAAACTAGTACTTAACCGCATAGATATATACATTTTCCCCCCCTAAATTGTCAATTGGGGACTTTAGAAGTTTCAAATTTACTCCCGATGGAGCTGGGAGTAATTACTACAATCCAATAAAAAAAACAAAAAACAAGGGTAACTAAAAGTCTTCATTCTCTAGGAGGAGGAGAACCAGCTTCTTCTGAAGAATCGTCCGCTTCTTCCTGGGCTTCATCAGCTGGAGAGAGATCAAAACCTTGCTGAGTCTTCTCCATAGCTTCCCTAGATTTTGCAAATCTCAGCATCAAGGTCAAAGCGTTCTCGACTCATTTCCAACAATGTATCATGGAGATCACTCATATATGCCCTACTCACGTCAACAACCGTTGATTCTTCAAGGTCACCACAGTCCCTTGACCAAACCTGAATCTCGCCCTTCAAATTATCATTCTCAGTCTCAGTGGCTTCCAAGGCAACCTTTAGGGATGCAATTGATTCCTCCAAAGTCTGAACCTTCATTTGAGCTTCACGGAGATCTTCTTGAACCTGTGAGAGATTACGCACAAGTTCATCAGAATATTCCTCTTTCTCCCCCAACATGTGCTTCAGGTGCCAGATTTCCTCTGTAGTTTTTGACAATTGCTCAGCAAATAAAGATTCAAGAACATCTTTATCCTTATTGACCTGGCTGAAAGAAGCTTTCTCCACTGCCAGCTCTGCCTTAACAACCTTCAATTGCTCCCTCAAGGTATCTCTCTCATCCTCTAAAGCTCCCATCTCTATTCAAAGACTGTCGTACTGTGCTTTAATATCATCAAGCCCACGGAACACCTTCAATTCATTTTCATAATTAGAAACTCTCTTCATAAGCTCCAAACCAATAAGGTGCGTCTGCAAAAACAGTAAAACAATCAAATGTGTTAAACTATTAATTAAAGAACAACATGTGTGCAAAAGTTCTTCCAAAATACATACCTTTAAGGAGTTGTGCACCACCTCATTGGCCCAAGTAAGAGTTGCGTGGCTATCAAGCTTGGCCCTCTCCTCAGAGCCAATTAAAGGCTTAATCCATACCTCTGGTTCACCAGTCTTCTTGAAGAGGCTTCCATCGGCTGGAACCTCAATTGTAAATCTTCTCATCTCCCTGCTGGAAGACCCTTCTTCTATAACAGAAGGCACGGAAGCAGGGACGGAAGGGACCGCGGAAACGAGAGAGGGACCGGAAGCTAAATAATTCGCGAGCATTTCAATAGAGATGGACGAAAAAGAAATTGAAGAAATAACAGGTATGGGAGGAGGAACAACAACCATAGAGTGAGGAGCAGGAACGACAACAAAACCTGGATAGATGGTAGCCAGGGGAACATCATCAGGGTCCATTTCAAAACCTTCATGAAATAGACGCTCGACAGGATCTCGAGTTGGGGACTGGGATTGATCACGAGAAGAAGAAGGTCTGATTTCCAACACGGAAGAAAGAGGTGCGGGAGTAGACTCATCGTCAGAAACTACCCGCCTTTTTCTCTCCCGGTGCACTAAAGCACCCTCTTCTTCACCCTCATCTTCTCCTCCAAAGCGAGAATCTTGAACCTTTCTTTTTGAAGCACTAGCTAAGACATTCTGGGCATGAGATAACGACACCTTCAGAAGCGATGAAGATTCCCCACGGGCAAAAAACCCTATCAAAAAAGAGAAAGAATTAAACAAAATTCAAGTAAGGAAAGAAAAGAGAAAAACTCTACTTACCATGAGTCTTGACAATCCATTTATACTTTGTGGAAAAGTACTTCCAGGATCTTTCCTCGGCAGGAGCAACAGTTAACATTCTTTCTACCCAAGTACGAATATCGGAGACATTCTCGACGATATTCATAGTTGCTGAAAACAAGAGGAAAACAAATGCGGTGTTAAAAACATAATACAACTTTATGTAAAGAAGACAGGTGCGAACAAAAGTACTTACGTGCACGGTTCCACTTCTCAGGGAAGGGAAGATTATTTTCACCCACTGGAACAGCAGTGGGAACAACAACGTACCTTAGGTACCAACCTCCGTCTTTATCATCATCAGGGGTTACTAAAACTCTCTTACTCCGAGCAGCCAGAGTAAAAATCCCTTGACGAAACAGAGCAGGTGAATACAAATGCATCAGATGATGAAAGGTGAAAGGAACGGAAACCTTTGAAGCCAAAACTCTTAGACAAGCAACAACACGCCATACTAAGGGACCAACCTGTCCTAGGCAAATATTGAAAAAACGGCAAAATTCTATGATAACAGGGTCAACAGGAGGCTGAAATCCTAATGTGAAAGGGTAAGTATAGACATAAGAAAAACCCGTCTTGTAAGACGTGATTCTTTGGGTATTACTTGGCACAAGAATGGGAACGTTAGACTCCTAGAAGCATTCCCTACGAACAACATGAATATGACCTACAATAATAATGATAGTGTATTTCTCTACACTATCTAAAGAAGAAGCCTGTTCGGCGATGGAAGAATTTACTTCTGGAAAAACTATCTCAGCAGGAAGGATTTCGTCAACTCTGGGTTCACGAATATCATCCTTGTTCTTAGAAACAGAATGAGAGGATCTACCTCTGGGGGAAAACAAAGACCTACTAGAAGAAGTAAAAACTAAAGAAGATGAAGAACCTCTAGTGGAAACAGATCCTAAATTCCTCAATCGACCACCTCTCCGGCCCCTAGATGAAGCAGAAGAAGGAGACGCCAAAGTTTCAACATTAATAACCTTTTTAGGTCGACCATATGAAGACATATTTATGCAAGCTAAGGGAAATTTCTTCACCAAGGAAAAGTCAAATTATAAGAAGTGTTTCGTGAAAGAGAAAGAAAGAAGACGATTATTTATATCTAATGGCAACCGTCAAAACATGAAAAAGTAATGATGGAAAGTCATAATTAATAGTGTCACTTCAGAACTGATGCGGCGAATTGATGCAGAGCCAATCAAAGACAAACACGTGGAAGAAGCATTAAATAGAAGTAATACATGACGAATGCGTTCAATAAAGGATACAATGTCTCGAAACAAAGCGGCGGAAAAACATTCCTGCCATAAATGCGTATCCACTTACCAAGTATTATACGCCAAATACATGGCAAGTGGGGGGACTATCTGTATTAGTAAAAAATAGCTTTACACGTAGCCAGAATATGCATGACTCAGCCAACTATGTGGACCAAAGAAAACAGCACATGTGGAGGTAAAGATACACGGAGGCACGGGATAAAAGAGATACGGTTAGTATACTCTTTCACATAATAGCCACGAGAAAGAGACACGGTTGAAATGAATCCAGACAAAGCAACGGGAAGGTACAAGATAAACTCAACATGCACGTAATTGATTTATCAACCACGAGTATATCAGCCACGGGAAACCTAATGAAGAAGAAGAGACACGGTCATGACGAATCTGGACACAATAATGGGCAGGATCGAGGATTAACAGTTAATGTCATATAGGTTATGTAACTCCTAAAATAACAGTTACGATTCACCATTGTAACACCTCATTAATGTAATAATTAGTCATTAATGATCCATCATTACTGGAATCCAAACGGTGTACTAGGAGAATCTCCTTATAAAAGGGAAGAAAATGTAACAAACAGGACATTTGAATTCTCGAATACAAACTATTTTACTTCTCGCCTATTGTGATCAACCTATTGTTTCTTTACTTATTATTTCATTCTTATTTCAATTATTAGTAACCCAAGTTTATCCTAAAATATCTTTGGTCAAAGGATCTTATTCTTTGGTTAAACAACGGATATGTCACCTTTTTGTTATTATGCTATCTCCAGTTTTGCTCGATGTCTGTCTCATTTGGTCTCGGTCACTATTGGTCTCGATCTCGACCGGTACCTTAAATCCCGAACTTGGTATCTCATCTTCATGCCTCGACATGATCCATTACAGGGTCGATCTTAGATCCATCACCCTAGTCTTAGTTAATCAGTAAAAGTGGGCCCAGTTTTAATCGTATACAGATAGTCCCCTCATTTTTTGGAGTGTAATGACAAGAAATGAATTGAGCCTTCGTTTTTTACCTCAACAATTCATGACTTCATATCTGTGATATAAGAGACTGAACTATCTCGTCGGTACAGTTCCACATGTTATTGATGTGTGTCAGCCGGTGGTTGGCCACTAGTGATCTTGAACCATCGCCGTGAATTCCATAAATAGGCCTCTTTTTACACTCTTTCAAAATCTACAATTTTCACCGTTAACCTCTTCTTAAAATATCAAATATTATCATCTTCATCTATCTTTAACTTCAAAACCAAATGGCTAAAACGTCAAAAACTGTTCCTCAAAAGGAAACTGCTTCATCTTCTCAACCAACTGGCGTGAAAGCGCCGGTGGAACCCCGCCTTGAGGAATGTATTCCTGGGGGGTGTGTTGTCAGCTCCGATTTGAAGACTGAGAAAACTTCATCAGTCCCCGATCGTTACGAGCCGATATCGAGATACATATGCTCGATACCTAAGAGCTTCCTCGACAAAGTAAATGAGGACTGCAACTGGCAGAACAAAGAGGTTATGATTCCAGCCCTAGAGCATGCTATTACCACGCATGTGGAAGGGAACTTGAGTGTTTACACTTACTCTTTCACGTTGGGTCCTCTTGACCCAATCATTGTGGACTTCTACAAAAAGTACCAGGTGACCCTCGGTCAGATTCACCCCTCCTTCTAGAGGATCGTCATATTGCTCCGATTTTTCTCGAGCAAAGTCGACGGGCTCCCCTTCACCCTCGACCACCTCATTAGGTTATATAGCCCTCGACTTTACCGAGGTGGGTTAATAAAGCTCTAACGAGCCACCAAAGGTTTCGTCTCCAATATAGAGGAGGATAAGGAACGAGGCTGGATGGGTCGATTCATCAGGGTGAAGACCTCAGACCTAATTCGGGCCGAGAAGATGCCATTTCCCGATAAGTGGAATAGGAAATATAACTACGATCCCCTTCTATTTGTTACTTGGCTTCTCTTATTTCTCTTACTGATGTTCTTTTATGATGCAGCTGGTGCCAGGATGCCCGGTGCCATCCCTGACCTTAAGAGTTGGGTCAGGGACCTAGTCTCGACATTGACGTATGCTGACCGCGCATGGCGCGACTTATCTAAGGGCCGATGGGAAGCCAAAAATCATGGTAAGTACCTTTCATGTGTTTGATGATTTTGTTAAAACGTTTTTTCGACACTTACTAAATTTCCTTTTATACAGGCCTTGGAAAAGATGTTGTCATGAGGCCCCTATCTGGTGAGGAGGAGACTTCGATCCCGGTCCTGAAACTGGCGAAGGATAAAAAGAGAAAAAGGACTTCAACCTTCGAGGATCTAGAGCCCAAGAAGAGAAGGGCTCGTAAGCCCAAAAGGAACATTATCCTCCTAACCGAAGACTTATTTTGGCGCCTAAGGGAGGAAGACGAAGAAGAGGAAGAAGACGATTCTGGGCTGGTGGCCCGAGTGAGGATGAAAACTGAGGCCCCAAGGGCCACTGAGTCGGTGAAGGTTGTAAAGACTCCACCTCGAGATGAGGGGGTCTTGGAAAAGAGTTGGGCGAAGTCCCCGAGTCGTCAAAGACTAAAGATGCCTCCCACCGTAGTGAGAAAACAACGGGTACGACTGTAGGGGCTGGTCTCGAGGCCCCTCAAAATGGAGAGAACTCCCCAAGTGACCCACTTGGAGCAATAGAAATTGGAGGCTCCCTCTCACTCCCTTCTTTCTCTAAAGGGATGATTCAGGAGGCTTGGGCCTTGAAGACTCACTCCATAAAAGGAGCCCACGGAAAGGAGGACCCTTTCCGCGATTACTTTACTGTGGTCGAAGATGCTACCGGCCTGGGTGACTTGGAAATCTCGAGGAAGGATTCGTGCGAGGCATCGAGTCTTTTCAATGAGGCACAACAAGCTCTGAATTGGTAAGTCTTAACTCTTCTCGTCGATTTTACACTAGTGTTTATTTTTCTCTTCGTGTCTAACTTATTTTCTTCTTTATGTATAGGCCTCAATGCTTCGTCAGGAGGAATTTTCAAAGTCTTGAGCAGAATTGAGTCGGTGCGAAGACGATCTTCAAAGACTTACCAAGGAGAATAATGCCCCCACACTCCTCAGTGGGCAAAAAGAATAGGAGATGAAGGATCTCCGAGCTGAGTTATTTATGGCTAATAAGGAACATGACGACCTGATTGAGCAGGTAATGAAAATCTTATAAACTCATGGCATCGGTTTGGGAACGATGGCTAACACTTCTATCTCACAGGTTCAGCAAAAGATCGCAAGAATCGAGTAGTTTTGTGAAGAGGTCAATACGATGAAGGCAGAGACTTTGGGATGGAAACAAAATATGGACCACCTTTCCTCAAAGAAGGAGGCTGCTCGAGCCCAGCTGTCGTCAGCTGAAAGTCAGCTTTAGGGTATGAAGGAAAAGAACTTGGCACAGGAAAACAAAAAATAGAGGAGCTCGAGGCTCGGTTGGCCACCGAACTTGCAAAGGCCAAATCTGAGGTTGAAAGGATAAGGTTGATGTCGAGGCGATCTTGGCCGTCTATCTGTCTGATGTTGAAGCTGCTCAAGCCCAAGCAAGAGCAACTGCCGAGGCCGCCCTAACTTGGGCATATTGGGTTGCCGAGCTCGCCAAGTGCCAATCTCGGAGGGAAACCCTCGAGGAGATCCATGTTTGAGGGTTTTCTCTCACTGACGAGATAATAAAGTCCAAAGAGCACGAAGCCAATGCTAAGGCACTGGCCTCCTCCAATGATGATGATGACGCCGGGAGGGAGAGCAAGTCCGAGAGAGGGGGGACCCTGTGGGAGAAGAAGCTGCCCCCAGGGATATTAGGAACCTTAGGATTTTTCACTTTTGTTCTTTTGTGTAGGATCCTTATCAGACTTTGTAAATATTCTCATATATATATATATATATATATATAGATCACTTTCCTTTCTGACTTGTCTTTATTTCATTTTCTATCTTGTAAATGTTTTGTTTCATTCATGCCTTATGAAAGTCTTGTTCATAAGTTCGAGCTTAGGAAATTTGATCGAAGTCAAACTAGTGTTGTCTTTATAATCGAGTGAGTACTTGCACGAACTCGAAGTAGGGTGACCCTTAGGTTTTAGTTGAGTGAGGATTATTTATCGAACTAAAGAAAAATGGCCCTTAGGCTCTTGAATTAGGCCTATGTGGCCTTTGCAAAAAGAATGGCTTTTTTCCCTTTTTGGCTTAAAAATGTTAATCGTATAAAAATGTGTTATGCCTTAGCATAAAATAAATCTGTACCCATTATGATTTTCTAGGGTGGATGTTATCGAAACCTGTTGTTTCGTAATGCTTTAGCATGAAATAAAGAAATTGTTCGAGAGTTCGAACAATTCGGTACCCCTTAGGGTTTTCGAGGGTTGATGTGATCGAAACCCTTTGTAATTTTGCCGAGGGTAGCCTTTTTAACCGGTTTATGAAAATATTCGAAGTCCTATTTATTACGGAATTCAGACGTTTTTGAACCGTCATAATTCAGTTGTAGCCTTTTATTTGGGATTTGCCTCTTAGGCTTATTTTCCCATTTCGTTTCGAGCTTGCTCGAAGTATGAGTCCTCGAGTGGGGTAGCCGTAGCCTATAAAAATCGAGGATTACCTTTTTTAAGGTATTACGATCTTGAGGTTATAAGAAATCGATCACATTCATTTTTTGGACGACAGTCCTGAGTGCGGGGTTAGTCTTTCGAACTTCAATTGCGATCGGCCCTTAAGCATGTTTGCACAATATATCAAGAGTATGAAAGAATAAATTTTTCTAAGGCATGAAAATATTTTGAAAAGGAAAAATACTTCTCTTTAATAGATGAGTATACATGCATACATGTTTGATGTTAGGGATCGAGTAACCTACATGAGCACGGTTCATTTGACCGTTTGTCCTTTACAAAATTTACCTATCAAGACCCTGTTGACACGAAGTACTTTCCTTGCAACAAAGCTGACATTCAAGGGTGAGGCCCCCAGTATTCGAGGTTGATTGTGAAGAAGCCTCGGATATTGTTGAATAGCTTCTAAGTTAGCACGAACAATGGTTGCCTCATTAAAAACCCCGTCAGAAAAACCCTTTTCTTACAACAACTGGTCTAAGGAAAAAAGAGTGCAATGCGTGCTTTCAGACCTAAGGATTTTGTGTTTAATAATCCCTCGATTTCTTCGATTGAACACCTGCAATTGGTTAATATAAAATATAAATGAAAATGGAGAAGGTCGTACCTTATCAATAATATCCTTTGAGGAGTGATATGTTCCAATTGTTCGGTAATTGCTCATCGTTCATCGTGCCGAGCTTGTAGAATCCTTTTCCGATGATGTTGAGGATATGATATGGTCCCTCCCAGTTTGGTCCAAGTTTCCCTTCATTTGGGATTCAAGTGTTGCAGGTGACTTTTCTCAGAACTAAGTCCCCGATTTTAAAGTGTCAAAGATTGGCTCTTTGACTGTAATACCTTTCGATACGTTGTTTCTGCGCGGCCATTTGGATGATGGAGGATTCCCGTCTTTCATCTAGAAATTCGAGGCTTGTATTCATAGCCTCATGATTTGGCTCTTCCGTTGCGTACCGAAACCTGAGGCTAGGTTCCCCCAACTTCGACCGGGATTAGGGCTTCGACATCATATACTAAATAGAATGGTGTTGCCCCCATACTGGATTTCGACGTTGTGCGGTATGCCCAAAGGACCTCGGGCAGTATCTCTCTCCATTTTCCTTTAGCGTCGTTCAATCTTTTCTTTAGATTTTGGATGACGGTCTTGTTTGTCGATTCGCTTGTCCGTTACCACTAGGATTATATGGTGTTGATAAAATCCTTTTAATCTTGTGGTCTTCGAGAAATTTTGTCACTTTGCTGCTGACGAATTGTTTCCCATTGTCGCATAGGATCTCGGCAAGCATCCCAAATCGACATATAATGTGGTCCCAAATGAAGTCTATGACTTCTTTCCCTCTGACTTTCTCGAAGGCATGTGCTTCAACCCACTTAGAAAAATGGTCAGTCATAAACAAAATGAATTGAGCTTTACCTGGAGCTGATGGGAGAGGGCCGACGTTGTCCATTCCCCATTTCATGAATGGCCATGGGGATAAGACTGAGTGGAGTTGCTCCCTGGGTTGGTGCATACCTTTGACATTTGTCGCACCGTCGAACAAACTCTTTTGTATCCTTTTCCATAACGGCCCAATAGTATCCTGCTCTGATGACTTTGTGAACCAATGACTCGGTACCAGAATGATTTCCGCAAGTGCCTTCGTGAATTTCCCGTAGGACATAGTCGGTGTCTCATAATCTCAAACATATCGCCAATGGCCCATCGAACATTCTCCTATACATTGTTCTATCTTCGGCCAATGCGAACCGTGCGACCTTCGTGTGTAGAGTCCTCGATTCCTTCGCATCCTATGGAAGCTTCTTGTTCTTCAGGTACTCGATGTACTTATTCCTCCACTCCCAGGGTAAACTCGTGGAGTTTATTTCGGCGTGGATTTCTTCGGTTACTGACCTTGAAAGTTGTATGACAATCCCCGAGCTAAGTTCATCGTCTTCGACCGACGACCCCAAATTTGCAAGGTAATCGGCCTCGCGATGTTTTGTTCTTAAGGTACGTGTTGTAGGGTCAATTCTTAAAATTGATGTAGAGCCACCTGTAGTTTGTCCAAGTACCTCTGCATTCTGTCTTCTCGAACCTCGAAAGTTCTGTTGACTTGGTTTACCACAACCAAGGAGTCACATTTAGCCTCGATGACCTCTGCTCCCAAACTCTTAGCTAGCTCGAAACCTGCAATCATGGCATCATACTCAGCCTCATTATAAATTAATTTTGATGTTTTGATAGACTATCTAATTGTATTACCTGTGGGTGGTTTCAAAATGATGCCTATCCCGGACCCCTTCACGTTCGAAGCGCTGTCTATGGAGAGGGTCCACACGCCCCCATGATGTACCCGATTTTATTAATAGTTCCTTTTCGACCTCGGGTACGAGGGGTAGCATGAAGTCGGCCACGAAGTCTGCCAGGATTTGAGACATGATAGCCGTTAAGGGATGATACCCAATATTGTACCCGCCGAACTTGACTGTCCATTTGGCCAATCGACCCGAAAGTTCGGGTTTATGCAAAATATTGCGAAGGGGATAGGTAGACACAACACTAATTGGGTGACACTAAAAATACGGTTTTAATTTTCTAGAGGTTCTTATTAAAGCAAGCGCTAATTTTTCTAAGTGTGGGTATCAGGTTCGACCTCACCTAAGGTTCGACTAATGTAATAAACAGGGAATTGCGTACCTTGCTCTTCTCGAACTAGGACCCCACTTACTGCTATCTCTGAGATCGCTAAGTATAGGTAGAGTTACTCATCCTCCTTCGGGGTATGAAGCAGTGGTGGGCTCGAAAGATATCATTTTAGTTCTTCCAAGGCTTGTTGGCATTCCGGGGTCCACGTAAAATTGCTCTTCTTCTTAGCAATGAGAAGATTCAGTGGCTTCTATCTGAAGACCTCAAAATGAATTGAGCTATGTATTATGTGCCCTGTTAACCTATGTACATCCTTGACATTATCCACGACCGTGATATCTTAGATGGCCTTAATTTTATCGGGGTTGATCTCGATCCCCCGATTTGATACCATGAAGCCGAGGAACTAGCCCAAACCAACCCTGAACGCACACCTCTCTGGGTTGAGCTTCATGTTGTATTTTCTTAGGAACCAACCCATGAACGCGCAACTTGAAGGTCTCCTGCAAATGTTTCAAATGGTCCTCTTCTCGCAGGGACTTAACTAGTATGTCGTCAATATAAACCTCCATTGATTTACCTATTTGTTCTTCGAGCATTCGATATACTAGGCGTTGGTGTCCAAATGGCATTACGTTATAGAAATATGTGTGATATTTAGTGATGAACGAAGTCTTTTCATGATCATCCGGGTTCATTTGTATTTGATAATACTCGGAGTAGGCATCTTGAAAATTGAGGATCTCGTGACTAACCGTGGCATCGATCATGCGATCGATATTTGACAGAGGGAAAGAATCCTTAGGGCAGGACTTGTTTAAATCCTTATAGTCTACGCACATTCTAAGTTTATTTCCCTTTTTAGGGACTACAACTACGCTTACTAACAATTCGGAACACTTCACTTCCCGAATGGATCCTATTTTGAGAAGGTTGGTTACCTCGTCCTTGATGAATGCATGCTTTACCTCAGACTGGGGCATTCTCTTTTGTTTCACTGGGCGGAACTTCGGCTCCGAGCTTAGTCTATGTGTAGTGATCTCCGATGGGATCCTTGTCATATCTAAATGGGACCAAGCAAAACAATCCATGTTATCTAAAAGAAATTGAATAAGTTTTTTCCTGAGCTCGGGATTTAATCCCGTGCCCAGGTATACCTTTCGTTCGGGTAGGTATTCGACCAGAATGACTTGTTCTAACTCTTCGACTGTCGATTTGGTAGCGTTAGAATTCTCGGGAATTATGAAGGATCGTGGGATCCAGTAGTCATCATCCTCAGTCGTTCTCTGCTTCTCCGACTGAGTCGAGGCTAGTTCCTGTGGTTGTTATTTAGCTTCCTGCTTTCCTTTGGACTCCGATCCATTTATTGATGAGAGTGTTGATACCGGTATCACTTCGTCGATCGCAAACATCTCTTTGGCGGCACGCTTCTCCTTATACACTGTTTATACTCCCTCCGATGTTGGAATTTGAGAACTTGGTGAAGAGTTGAAAGGAAGCAGAGGGTCTCCCGAGAAGGGCGTTGTATCTCATGTCGCCCTTGATTACATGGAATTTTGTTTCTTGAATGGTTCCGGCTGCGTTTACTAGCAAGATGATTTCACCCCTAGTAGTTTCACTCACCATGTTGGGCCATTGAGAACTCGAGCTGCGGGCACGATTTGATCCTGTAGGCAGAGTTGCTGCACGACCCTCGATCAAATAATATTGGCTGAGCTCCCTAGATCAATTAAAACACGTTTAACCTAAATTTTATTCATGAAATAGAGATTACCAATGCACCATTGTGGGGTTGTGGGATCCCCTCTGCTTCCTCGTCATTGAACAACAAGGTGCCTACCGGTACATAGTCTCGAGTTCGTTTTTCCCTGGTGATCGACACCTTGGTGCGTTTCAACACGGGCCCTTGTGGAGTATCGACCTCACCAACGATCATGTGAATCACGTGTTGTGGTTCTTCTTGTTTGTTTTTCCTGTTTGTATCCCTGTCTTTGAAGTGCTTTTTAGCTCGGTCGCTCAAGAATTCTCGAAGGTGACCCTCGACGAATAGACGGGCCACCTCCTCCCTTAGCTTTCTGCAGTCTTCGGTTCTACGACCATGGGTACCATGGTATTTGCATATTTGATTAGGGTTACTTTGAGCTAGATCAATCTGTAAGGGTCTGGACCATCTAGTATCCTTGATCCGTCCAATGGATGATACAATAGCCGATGTTTCGATGATGAAGTTATATTCTGATAGTCGTGGTGCTTCTGTGGGCTTGATATGTTTATCGAAGCCACTTTTACTCATGAGCCCTCAAGATTTCTGTCCTCGATCATTACTTTAATCATTTTGAACGGGATTACGTCCTAGTTCTCTTTTTCTACTATCTGTGTTGTATGATTGATACCGATCTCTGTTCGATCGAGGTTCTCTGTCGATGACCCTTTGAATTCTGCCGACGGGCCTGTTTGGGTAAACGAAATCGGAAGGGGTCTCCAATTTATCATCCTTGACTCTAATCTTTGACTGGTACTGATTATGCACATCGGCCCAGATCACCGCTGGATATTCAATTAAATTCTACTTTAGATGTCATGATGCTACCGAACTTCGTTCGTTCAAACCTTGAGTAAAGGCTTGAACAACCCAATTATCTGTTCCCGGGTGTAGATCCATGCGTTCCATCAAGAACTGAGATACGAATTCCCTTAACATTTCGTTGTCTTTTTGTTTCACTTTGAAGAGGTCTTACTTCCTAGTCGCAACCTTTATTTCTCCAACATGTGCCTTCACGAAGGAATATGCAAGCATGGCAAAGGAATCGATGGAATTGAGCGGCAAATTATGGTACCATATCATCGC
Organism: Nicotiana undulata; assembly: GCA_005239495.1. Lineage (NCBI taxonomy): Eukaryota > Viridiplantae > Streptophyta > Magnoliopsida > Solanales > Solanaceae > Nicotiana > Nicotiana undulata. The sequence continues at coordinate 31,968 of ML278362.1, forward strand.
CCCTTTCGATAAAGTTTCTCTAAGCCTCTTCAGTAGAACAGATTCAATCTCATCATCTTCTAAGTCATTCCCCTTTATTGCGCATGTATAAAAAATGACATGCTTAATAGGGTCGGTGGTCCCATTGTACTTGGGAATTTCTAGCATGCGGAATTCCTTCAGGATGGGCTTTGGAGCCGCACTTGGGGGGAAAGGCTTCTGCACGTACTTCTTCAAATCCAAACCCTTTAGCATAAGTGGTTCCCTCGATATTTGGTCAACCAAGGAGTTTTATGTTTCTACTTTTTTGTCATTTGCCTCAAGTTTCTTTTCTCTTGATTCAATCCGTTCAGTGAGCTCCTCAAGCATTTTCATAATGGTAGGGTCAATCCCCGATTCATTGGCATTCAATCTCTCTGGTATAGGTTCGGCCCTAAGAACAACTTCTGGTGAGGGTTCGGGCTCGATCCCATTTGGTGCTCGGTGCTGATTTTTGTAGTTACGCTATAGCGGCTTGTTGAACATGTAGCATTTCAAATATCAATTGTAGTCTAACTCCACCGTCTTCTCTGCCGTACCTCGACCACCCAATCGAACTTCCATATGTACGCTACCTTCGGGTTCAATGCCCATATTTTCATTTAGGGCGACATGTGAACTAACATCGACAGGATTTGGAGTTGGTACTCCCTCGAGGCCAGCCTGAGGCACTTCGATCCCTGGGGCGGCTACATCGTCATTTTCCCCATGAAATCCGAGGCCGTTGTTGGCATGAGTGGGTACTGCTTGTGAGTTTGACATGTTGACCCTGAAATAAAAAACACTTACAAGAACAAGTGTAAAGTAGTGTGTTTTATGAGAATTAATACCAGGCAATCACTATTATTCTTAGCTCCACGGTGGGCGCCAAACTGTTTACCCTTAAAATCGGATAACAATTAAACTTATAATGTGATTAAGGACACGTGATTTCACCTAATACCAATTGACAAATATGAAGATTAATAACGTAAATTAACAATAAAGTAAAGAAAACCAGTGTTGAAATGCGAATCAGTCCTCGAGTTAGAATGCCCTCGAACTGACTGATACTATAGTAATGAAGCAGAAAGTAAACTGATGAACAAGAGAGTATAAGCGAGAGAGTGTTATTTTGCTTGTATATGTGTGAATAATGTGTGATACAAATGATTAGAAATCCCTTTATATAGTAGAGGAATTCTATTTATGGTATAATTTTAATTACATAAGGAAATCCCATGATCAACTAAACAACCGCTCTTGGTTCGATCCGTTTCGAGATTTCCGCCTTGATCTTCGACCAGTCACTGATATCTCACCTTTCTGTTATTATGCTATCTCTGGTCTTGCTCGATGTCTATCTCATTTAGTCTCGATCTCGACATGCACCTTAAATCCCGAAGTTGGTATCTCATCTTCATTCCCCGATCTTATCTATTACGGGGTCGATCTTCGATCCATCACCCTGGTCACAGTTAATCGGTGAAATCGTATGGGCCTGATTTTAACCAAATATATTGGGCAATGTTTACCTCGAAATACGAGTAACAATTAAACTTGTAATGTGGTTATAAGGATACGTGATCTAATTTAGTGCCAATTGATAAATAGCTAAATAAATAAAGGAATTAAATAATTGTAATAGATCAAACAAGTGTCATTTGCAAGTTAACGACCTCGGCTTGGAATAGTTTCTAGATCGAACGTTAAGAACCAGAAGAATAATAAAAACAATATGAACAAAATGGATAACAAGAACAATACAGAATTAAGAGCGAGTAAAAGAGTAGAGTGTTTACATTTCTCAGTAAATGCGTATATGATTCTGTGTGTTACAAATGAACAGGGTCCCTTTTTATATAGTGGAGGAACCCTAAATAAGGTATAACCCTAATTTCGGAAGTAAAATAAATGATTGACATCAATAACATTAATGGTTTTGTCAATTCCGAGATTCTCGTCGAGATTGGTGGTTGATTGCAGATATCTCGTGATTTTGTTACTTTGGTGTCGATTTAGCCTAATCTCGACCCCTTAGTCTTCGTTTTCTTCAAGCCTGAACTTGCTTCGATGCGGACTCGATCTCGAGGCATTCCCTCGAGCCCATAAAATCGGGTGTGGTCGATTTTAACCGTATACAGATAGTCCCCGCGTTTCTTATAACAAAATGATAAGAAATGATTTGAGCCTCGATTCCTCGATACCTTAGTCATGACGTAAGCGATGGATGTGAACAAAGCGTCCCATTGGTTCAATTCCCAAAAAACCATTAATGTATGTCAGTCGTCGGTACCGAACCGTCATTTTAAACTTATAAATACCACCTCTTAAGTTGATTTCAAACTTTACTTCGCTTTAAACTTTACCTTCGCTTTGATTAAATCTCACATCTTTCAAACTCTTCGTGCCTTCTTCCTATCTCCACCAACCTTATACGTACCTTCTTCTTTCTTCACTTAATCAATAACTAAGACCTCTAAAATGGTGCCGCAGAAGGAAAAGGGCCTCCTCTTCGAGGCCAGCCGGCGACAAGATGCCGGTGGAGCCGCGCGTTGAGGAGTGCGTTCCTGGGCCGTGTGATCTGACTTTTGAGTTTAAAGTGGATAGTCCCCCTTTAGTTCCTGGTCGGTGCAAGCTTGTTTCCCGTTACATTTGCTCGATGTCTAAAGACAATCTCGAGCAAGTGAAAAAGGACTGTAATTGGAGCAACAAAGAGGTGGTGATTCCTTCCCCTGAGGAGGATATCACCACTCATGTGAAAAGGGTTTTTGAGTGTTTACAGTTACCCTTTCACATTGGGGCCTACAAACCCGGTCATACTCGATTTTTAATGCCAATATCGAGTGACTCTGGGACAGATCTACCCTTCATTTTGGTGCCTCGTGCTCCTGCTCAGATTCTTTTCGAACAAAATTGAGGGGATTCCTTTCTCCCTCGACCATCTAATCAAGTTTTACAATCCTCAGCTTTACCGAAGTGGTTTAATAAAGCTCCAGCTCCGGGCTACGAAGACATTATTCTCGAGCTTATACAAAGACTAGGATTGGGGATGGATGGGTTGGTTTGTCCGAATCAAAACCTCCAATTTGAATCCTCCCGAGAAGATGCCATTCCCCGAGGAATGGAATATGAAATGTAAGTGCGATTTTCGCTGATGGTGTTTGTTTTCTTGTTTGATTGATTTATCTTCCTTATCTAAGTTCCATTTCATGGTGCAGCTTCTGCTTGGTTCCACGGTGCTATTCCGGATCTTGAAGGTCAGGTTCTCCAACTAACCTCCACTTCTTAACATTCAGAGCGATGCTGGCGCGATTTGGCCACGGACCGGTGGGAAGCTAAGATCCATGGTGAGTCCCTCTGCTCATATGTTGATGTCTTTCTGTAAGAATACCATTTTTTAACTTAGTCTTTTCATGTAGGCCTTGGAGAGAATGTAGTCATGAGGCCACCTCCGCTTGGTGAAGAGGAGGTTCCACTACCACCCAAAGAGAAGAAAAGGCAAAGGGCCTCGTCACCTGGTACTCTGAAGCCTAGGAAGAGTAGGGCCTAAAAATCGAGGATCAACTCTGCCGCTTTACCTGCCGATGTGGCTCAAAAACTCGGGAGGAGGATGAAGCAGTACAAAGCGATGATTACTTCTTGTTGATAGTTTCGGAGGGGGGAAGCACTAAGGCTCTCGAGGTTTCCGCGCCGGCGGTGGCCGAGTTGGTTCAATATCGAACTAGGGGGCTCTCGGAGGAAGGTCCGAGTGGAGTCCCCGAGTCATTAGGTGATAAGAGTACTCCTCGCTGTGAAGAAAGATCAGCGGACATTCCCGAAGGGTCCAGCCCCGAAGCCCTTCGAAGAGAAGAGAATTCCCAAGCGACTTTCTCGGGGAAATAAATATAGATGATTCACCGCCGGCCCTTCATTTTATGAAGGGTAATTCCGAGATGCTCGAGCTATGAGAACTCTTGATGCAGAGCTGGCCCATAGGGGGAGTGACATATTCTGAGAGTTCTTTTCGGGGTCGAGGATGGTCCCGAGCAAGATGTGTCATTTATTTTTGACAAAGCTCAGCGTTTCTTGAAACAAGTAAGTATATTTCCTTTGCTCATGCTCGTGTCTAGTTCATATCTTTTCAAGACTGACTCCTTTCTTCGTATGCAGTCTATGGTGCTTTACCGAAAGGCAGCTTCCAGATCTCGGGCGGAGCTATCCCGATGTGAAGCTGAGCTCAAGATGCTCGTGGGGGAGAGGGATGAGCTCAAACACCTTTACGTTCGAAATGAGGAGGATATTGCGGCCTTTCGATCTGAACTTACGAGAGCTCATCAACATCAGATTGAGCTCATCGAGCAAGTAATGTAATTTCTTGAAACTTTGTTAAACTTTAGTTCAAATTTGACGATGAACCCTTCGGTTTCGCAGATCCAGCAGAAGTGCGAATTGGTGCTGCATCTTCCAGAAGAGGCCAAGATGTAGGACGCTGAAACTCTAGGGTGGAGACAGCATATGTAGCGTCTTGCCTCGAAGAAGGATTCACTTCGAGCCTAATTGACTTCAATCGAGTGCCAACTCTTAAGTGAGAAGGAAGAAAGTCTAGCTCGAGCCTGGAGGATCGAGGATTTTGAGGTCAAGTTGGCCTCCGAGCTTGCAAAAGTTAAAGTTGAGTCGGAGGCATTTGTGGCCTCTTATCGAGGTAATACCGAGGCAGCTAATCTTCGGGCACACACGATCTCTGCTTCTGCTGAAATTAGATTATCGTGTGCTCTCGATCATGCTAGGTAGAAATCTTGGAGAGAGGCTCTCGAATAGGTGCATGGTCGTGGTTTCGACCTATCTGCTAACGTTGAGAAGGCAAAATCTTTGGAAGATGAGGCCTCAACCTTGCTCTCCGATGATGAAGGCTCTGTCAGCGGGTCCGAGGGTGCAGGAGATGAGGCCTCCGAAGAAGCTTCTCCTGGAGAAGCCGCTTGGGAGGAAACCGGTCTCAAGGGGGCTGGCCTTGATCATGGTTAGGTTATAACTTCTTTTTATTTTCTCTTTTGTAAGGCTTTGACTGTCCTCCTATACAATATATTCAATAATAGAAAGTTTTTCTTTGATGCCTTTATAAATCTTCTTCTCATGCCTTCGTAAGTTTATTTATTGTCACCGATAACGTTGAATTTTTTTTTTGTAGTTCAACTCGTGATCAAAATAAACCCTTAAGCTTTTTAATTTTTACGAGGGAAAGTCCCCGAGTTCGAAACTCGTTCGAGACCTTATCTTGGGGCGGCTCGATCGAGTTATCTTTAATAACCAAGTTCGAACAAATATTGAGTTTTAGGATAATGTGAACTCTTAGGTTTTCATCAAATGGTTGTTAAGTATTTTGAGCTCACTGTTATACCCTTTAGGTGAATTTGTAGTTAACATCAGTTTGAGCTCAGAATAACTGAACCTTTGGGTTCGAATCGAGTGAGAGCGAGGTCTCGAACTCTAAGTGTATTGGCCCTTAGGCTTATTAGATCGGCACTTACGCTCTTTATATTAGACCTTAGGATCTTTATATTGGCCCTTAATCTCTTTAAGTTGGGCTAGTTCGGCCTCTGAAAACGGCTATTATTTTCCCTTTTTTGGCTAAAAGACTTACTGAAGATTTCTTTGTGCCTTAGCATTTGTTTTTTGTACCCATGGGATTTTTCGAGGGTTCAACGATCAGAACCCAATTTTTACTTAACTCATTTGTGATAATTTGATAAATCTTGATCGAAGGTAGACTTATTTAATCGGGTTTTCAAAGTATTTGAAGGACTTTAGTTTATGGCAGAAGTCGGACGTCTCCGAGCCGCATTATTTCGGTCGTAGCCTTTTATGTGACCGTAGTCTTTAATATGGCCGTAGCATTCGAGTATGTCTCTTGGACTTGTATCTCGATAACATTTCGTACTTGTTCAAAATGTTAATCCTCGAGTGTGGTGGCCTTGGCCTATATATTGAGGGTGCCTCTTTGAGGTCTTATGATTTTGAACTTAGATAGCTCGAGTATGTAGTCCCCGAATGTTCGAGGTATGCTTGTACTTGGCCCTTGAGCCATTTTTCACAAGTGTTAGCTTTACAGAATAGATTAGAATCGTAAGTACATGACTCGTATAATAGAAATTCTACTTCAAACATGAGATGTTCGAGAAAAGAGAGTGCTTCTTTGTATTATTAACACATGCGTACATGTTTTGTTGTCGGGACTCAGCTAATCTATATGGACACGGTTCATTTGACCGTTTGGCCCATTACAAAATTCTTCCTATCGAGACCCATTGATACATAACATATGAGGGTGATGCCCCCAGTGTTCGAGGTTGATTGCAAAGAAGCCTTGGATACTGTTGAATTATCCTCAAGTAGTACATAGTTGTTGCCTTATTAAAAACCTTGTCGCAAAAACCCATTTGGGATAAAAATTGGTCTAAGGGAAAAAGAGTGCAACGCGTAATTTAAGAAACCTGAGGTCTCGATTTCTTGGATCGAATTTCTGCAATGAGTTAGCTTCGAACGTTTAAATAAATGAAAGAAATAGAAAGTCATACCTTAGACATAGTACTTCTTGAGGAGCGATATGTTTCAATTATTCGATAATGGCTCGTCGTTCATTGTTCCGAGCTTGTAAGATCCTTTCCCGACTATGTCGAGGATTTGATAGGGTCCTTCCCAGTTAGGATTGAGTTTCCCTTCATTAGGGTCTCGAGTATTGACGATGATTTTTCTTAAGACAAGGTCCCCGACTTTGAAGTGTCGAAGATTGGTTCTTCTGTTGTAATATCTCTAGATTCATTGCTTTTGTGCGGCCATTTGAACGAGCACCGCTTCTCGTCTTTCATCTAACAACTCGAGACTAGTATTCATGGCCTCGTGGCTCGATTCCTCCGTTACATGTCGAAACCTGGCATTGGGCTCCCCAACTTCGACCGATATCAAGGCTTCGGAGCCATATACTAAAGAAAACGGAGTTGCTCCGGTACTGGACTTCGACGTCGTCCTATATGCCCATAGGACCTCGGGAAATTTTTCTCTACACTTTCCTTTGGCTTTGTTTAGCATTTTCTTCAAGTTTTGGATGATAGTCTTGTTAGTTTATCTGGCTTGTCCGTTCCCATTAGGGTGATACGGTGTCGACAACAATCTCTTTATTTTGTGATCTTTAAGGAATTTGGTTACTTTGTTGCCAACGAACTGCTTGCCATTATCATATACTATTTTTGCGGTATCCCAAATCGACATGCGATGTGATCCCATATGAAGTGGATCACTTCTTATTCTCTAACTTTTTCCAAGGCCTATGCTTCAACCCGTTTAGAGAAATAATCAGTCATAAATAGTATGAACTTAGCTTTACTTGGGGCCGATGGTAGAGGACTGTTGATGTCCATTCCCCATTTCATGAATGGCCATCGGGATAAGAGCGAATAAAGTTGTTCACCGAGCTAGTGAATCATTGGCGCAAACCTTTGACATTTGTCGCATCTTCGAACGAACTCCTTAGAGTCTTTTTCATGATCTCCTAATAATATTATACTCTGATGACCTTTCGAACTAGTGACTCCGCCAGAATGGTTTCCACAAGTTCCTTTATGGATTTCTCGCAGAACATAGTCAGTATCCCCGGGTCCCAAGCATACCGCCAATGGTCCATCGAATGTTCTCCTGTATAACGTTCCGTCTTCGCCTAATGTGAATCGAGCGACTTTAGTATGTAAGGTCCTCGATTCTTTGAGATACGATGGTAGCTTCCCATTCTTCAAATATCTGATGCATTTGTTTCTCCAATCCCAGGTTAAGCTTGTAGAATTAATTTCAACATGCCCTTCCTCGATTACAGATCTCGAGAGTTGGACGAAAATCCCTGAGCTGATCTCATCTTCGTCTACCGATGACCCTAAATTGGCAAGTGCGTCGGCCTTAGTATTTCTTTCTCTAGGTATATGTTATAGAGTCCATTATTTGAAGCGGTGCAAGGTGACCTGCAATTTGTGCAAGTACCTTTACATCCTGCCCTCTCGAACTTCGAAGGTCCCTTTTACCTGGTTAAGTACCAGTAGGGAGTCACATTTAGCTTCGATGACTTCCACTCCCAATCTTCTAGCTAGTTCGGGACCTGCAATCATAGCCTCATACTCGGCCTCGTTGTTAGTCATTTTGGAAGTCTTAGTTGATTGTCTAATAATATTGCCCGTAGGCAATTTCAAAACAATACCGAACTTGAACCCTTTCACATTCGAGGCACCGCCCGTGAAGAGGGTCCATAGCCCCCATGATGTACCCGATTTTAGTAGAAGTTCCTTTTCCACTTCGGGTATGAGGGTTGGTGAAAAGTTTACCACGAAGTCTGCTAATATTTGAGACTTAATGATTGTTCGGGGTTAATATTCGATGTCGTACCCCCGGCGGCCCATTTGGCCAATCGGCCCGATAATTTGGGCTTGTGCAAAATATTTCGAATGGGATAAGTGGTTATTACACATATGGGGTGACACTGAAAATATAGCTTTAATTTTCTAGATGCGCTTATTAATTCAAGTGCCAATTTTTCTATGTGTGGATACCTAGTTTCGGCATCCCCTATGGTTCGACTTACGTAGTAAACTAGAAACTGCGTACCTAGTTCTTTATCTCGGACACTGCCAAGTATAGTTATAACTTCTCATTTGCCTTTGGAGTGTGGTGCAAAGGTGGGTTCGATAGGTATCGTTTCAATTCCTCCAATGCTTAATGACATTCTGGGGTCCATGTGAAGTCATTTTTCTTTTTGAGTAAGGAAAAGAACCTGTGGCTTCGATCTGATGATCTCAAAATGAATCGGCCCAGGGCAGCTATCCGTCCTGTTAACCTCTGAATGGCTTTCACGCTGTCCACAATGGTGATTTCCTCGATGTCCTTAGTCTTATCGGGATTGATCTCGATTCCCCGATTTGACACCATGAAGCTGAGGAATTTGCCCGAGCCGACCCCGAAAGAAAAGTTTTCGGGGTTAAACTTCATGTTGTACTTCCTCAAGATTTCAAAATTCTCCTTTAAATGAGCCAAATGGTCCTCTGCGCGCAGGGACTTAACTAACATATCTTCAATGTAAACTTCCATTGATTTTATCTGTTCTTTGAACATTTTGTTAACTAGGCGTTGATATGTAGCCCCCGCATTTTTTAGCCCGAAGGGCATTACATTATAACAGTAAGTTCCATACTTAGTGATAAAAGAAGTTTTTCTTTGGTCTACTGGGTCCATCTAGATTTGATTGCACCCAGAGTAGGCATCGAGAAAAGTAAGTATCTCATGGCCAGTCGTGTCATCGAACATTCGATCGATGTTAGACAAAGTAAAAGAGTCTTTTGGACATGCTTTATTCAAGTCCTTATAATCTACACATATTCTATGTTTGTTCCCTTTTTTGGGGACTACGACTACGTTGGCTAACCTCTCGGGATATTTTACTTCCCGAATGGACCCTATTTTAAGAAGTTTGGTTACCTCTTCCTTTATGAAGGCGTGCTTTACCTCGGATTGAGGCCTCCTCTTTTGCTTTACCGGTCTGAAATTGGGATCCAAGCTTAGTCGGTGAGTTATCATCTCGAGTGGGATTCCTGTCGTGTCTAAATGGGACCATGCAAAGCAATCCATGTTATTAATAAGAAATTGAATAAATTTTTTTCCCGAGTTCGGGGGTCAACCTCGTTCCCAGGTATACCTTTTGTTCGGGTAGATACTCGATCAGTATCACCTATTCTAGCTCCTCGATCGTTGATTTGGTTGCATCCAATTCTTCGGGAACGAAAAAAGTTCGAGGAGTGAGAAAATCCTCTTCTTCTTTGATTACCTGTTTATCTGATTTGGTCGAGGCTGGGGACGGTGATTGTTATTTGGCTGCTTGCTTATCTTTGGAGCTCGACTTTTCTGATATCGAGGAGTGAGAAAACATTTTCTTTGCACCGTATTGTTCCCCATAGACTGATTTCACACCATCCACTATTGGGAACCTCATCATTTGGTGAAGGGTTGATGGTACTGACCTCATGTTGTGGATCCATGGCCTTCCGAGCAGTGCATTGTACCTCATGTCGCCTTTGATGATATGATGTTTTGTGTCTTAGATGGTCCCGACCACGTTCACTGGTAGGATTATTTCCCCTTTTGTTATTTCACTAGCCATAATGAAGCTGTTTAGGACTCGAGATGCAGGTACAATCTGGTCTAGCCGGACGAGCTGCTCTACGACCCTCGATCTGATTGTCACGACCCAAAACCTATGGGTTGTGATGGCGCCGGACACCACTATCAGGCAAGCCGACCCCTTAATCAGTTGGAACACTTTCCTGTTTAACATTTTCAAAATCGTGCATTTCTTACAGTTTATAACCAAGTAATTTAAAATTCTCATAAATCAAATACGGCAGGAAATCATCTTTAATATAATAAAAGAAATACCAACACATCCCCAGAACCCGGTGACACAAGTCCATGAGCAATTTCTAAGAATTTATACAATTATACAATGCTTGTCCGAAAAACAAATTGGACAAAGGCAATAAATATAAAATGTAAGTACACAGAAGGGAGACTCTGGCAGCTGCGGAACGCCTCTGGATGAATGCAGCCCGTATAAGTCCCCAAATCGATCACTGTACTATAAAAGTACATGTGCAACAAAATGCACAGAAAGTGTAGTATGAGTACATATACATATATGTACCCAGTGAGTATCCCGTCTAATCTCGAAGAAGTAGTGACGAGAGGTCGACTTGACACTTACTAAGGTCCAACAATAATAGAATAAGACATGATATAAGGAAAGCAGTAGACATGTAAACAATGTACAACAATTATGAAGAAAACACAGAGTTTCCAAATAAATACTGAAAGCAATGACAACTTCCACTCTCTCTTTTCCCCAAAACATCTGTCTAATCATAAATCAGGAAAACAGTACCAAATAGTCATGCGCACACATGAGTAAGACAACCGGCCGGAGTCATAAGGAAAATAGCTATGCACTGCTGAGGATCGATCGGCCCGTCCCAAAAGTGCATGCTTACCATAGTC